>JAKMXF010000299.1:816555-1025515 GCA_024704765.1 Oopsacas minuta
ATTGGTTAAATTATAGTAGTTTTTCTATATGCCAGAACTTATTGGCCACCCTGTATACTATTATATAATATTTCTTGGAGGCTACTTGCAACGTCTCTTTTCTTCTTTGCGTGCTTCAAACGATTCTGTACTAAGATGGGGTCACTACAACATAACAACCTGACTAAAATATCTCTAACATTATCTGTGAAAGAATTTTTTCTTGCAAGATTCTCCCGATACCACCTTACAAATTTATTGCAGGATTCTAAACATTCCTCAGAGAGATTCTGTAATCCCTTACAATTATTGTAAGCACCTATTAACTGAAACGAATGGGCAAGTAACTTGTGCAAGGATGGAGTGATGCTTGCTCATGGGTACTCAACTAGAATAAATTCGTACGTTTCTTTGCACAATTCTTGCATTTTGTCACAGTTAATCGAGTCACCACTGTTGACGAGTCTTAACAAAACAGATAGATTTGTCTGGATCTTCTCTAATGGTATTTTATCTGAAGGATTGATGGAAGAAGTGGCCCACATCAAAAAGTCTCTCTTATTTAAAAAGCAGTCTCGCGCAATGTTGCCAGTGGTTGAAGTGCCGCCCGGGCTTGAAGGGATATCGACACTGAAGTTACATCTTTCCTGGAGTATAGCTCGAACCCGTTTCATGGAAGAATTTAGTTTCGAGTTTGATGGCGCCCATACTTTGAGTCCTGCATCAAGAAGGTATATCAACAGCAAGAACCACCTGAATACACAAAGGTAAGCATGCAAAGGAGACGCAGCTATAATATCGATGTTAGAAGTTGGCTGATCATAATACCAACACGTTGATTTGATGGGAGTTTCAAGTACTCTTCTTCATCGACCTCTTCAAAAAGTTGCCGAGCGTCGCTAATTAATCTGTTAATAGGGAAACCAGAACTGCCCTATTCTAAACTTTTAATTTGGCTATCCGTTGCAGTACACAGATGACAAGAAGCTACACCAGCTCCATCCAGCAATCCTGCCATCTTGGTATCAAAAAGGGAACGGACTATCACGACCTGGGCATGGCCTCCAATAAGAGATAACCCATCCTGTATGTATGGTCTGTTTGAGGATTGACTATTGTATTCATGATAAGCTTTACATTAGAATATTCTTCTTTCAAAGCTATCAGTGCTACTGGCCTAAAGCAGAAAGGAGAGTTGGGTGAGCTGTTATAGAACACGTCATTTCCAAATGTGTCTGTAATTGATATTACTTTGAATCCGAACAAAATGAAAGTCTTTGTGCTTAATACAGAATTGTTGCTTTGTTGGTTATAGGTTTGATGACAACCGGAGCCATCCAACCCATCAGATATCTTAATTTTTAGTGGGTAGTGTGAATCAAGAACTGGGTCTAATGTTGAAAGCAAGCGTTGAATGGTCAGACTAAGAATGGAATGATAAGAGACGCAAGTCACAATTGACAATGCTTCGGGGTCTCTGACTATTTCATTTCATTTATTAGGCTTATTTCCCTACGATATTGCGAGACAAGCTTATAGGAAGGAATCTTAACATCACCTTTGAGAATTCTTTTCAGATTTGTGTATTAACTAACCCCAATTCCTAAGCTGTCTAATATATAAGCACATTTAGAGATTTTACTTAGTTCAATACACCGCTAAAAGATCCGTTATCAATTATTTCTCTGCATATCTCTGAAGTATCACGGTCATAGGATTTATTTGAGACTAATTCTAAAGCTAGAGCGAGTAGTTGTTAAGGCTCAATCTTTTCTCTCTCTACTAAAAGTCCACATGCTCTAAAAGAACACCAAGTCTTGATCTGGAAGTCTTGATGTGACATTCGAGAATATGCTTCCGGGATTCAGTTACAATCTGTTCTGAAAAGTTTCGATTTTCAGAATCAGTGACTAAAGAAGAAAATTCAGGATCGAGCGATATTCTCTTTCTCGGATTGGATATTGTTAGATGAGTAGAGTGGAAAATCATGTTATCCCATGTTTCAAGATCCTTCTTGCGGTAAGCCTCTCTGGATGTTAGAAGTGAATTAAATTTGAAATGGGGAGTAGCAGTTTCTTCATCGGATAAATGGTTGTTCTCAATAAGTTTTCTAATAGAGACTGTAACACTTCTTCCATTCGAAATATACAAACTATATGCCTCATTGTTCGTGATTGATACAGACATGATCCGCAAAAGGGCTACTTTAACATAGAAACATTATGATATATGGTTGTAGAGTATTGGAATAACTAATAACCAGCAAAATATAGAATTTTACTGAAAAATTTAAAACGTATGAAAAAAATATTTTTCGGATTTTTGTCAGGTGCGGACAATGAATGACGTGATAAATTTTCGTCAGCTTTTGGCAAGCCTGGAAAGTGATTAAATAGTTGACTAAATATAGTAACATTACGTATATATTAATAACGTTTTGTCAAATTTTGTCAAACAAGGGAGGCTACACTTCTATCAATGAGAAAAAATTCCAAATTATAACTTTGGGGGGGCCAAACTAGACACCCGGAGAAAAGTACAAATGAATATCTAGACTAACCTATCAATGACTAAATTGTTGTTACAATATAGATTTATAATCAGAAGATGTTTTTCACTCTTATATTTAGTATTTACATCAAATATATTTACATACAATAGTGCATAGGAATTTGCGGTTTGAAAATATATATATCTAGTATTAGAAACACAAAACAAAGTTGTGCGTAGTTAGGATTCCTAACTGCTTCTAATGCTGGCAATGATATTTTCTTACTAATTGAACTATGGAGAATTCGAAAAAATGCATTGAGATATGTTTTTTAAAATATGCCTATTTCCCCATATTGCCACACTGTGCCATTCCTAAATAAGTACATTAGATATATCGTAATATACTTGGCTAAATTATCAGTTTGCTTACTAATGGAATTAGAAACTATAAAAGTACACTGTATTGAAGCCATATACTATCAAATCGCCCGATTGACAACATCTCCTATAACATGTATGTTTGTTTGTCCACTTTGTTTTATACTGATAGGGGGAAATGATCTGCATAACACCATGAGATAGCTCTATTCGTGAAATTTTTGGTCAGCTGTTAGGTATTGTGGCCCACACTTTATAAAAATTTTAACTCTCTATCATGTAAATTGGCTGAGCAGTGGCCAAATAAGTGATTTGTCGGAATTCCTAAAGGGTGACAACTACGTCATAATTCCGTCATGGGTGTGAATATTCGTTCAATACTTTAATTTGACCAAGGCATTCCAAAAATCTCTCTGTTTCCGAAAATTGGGCACCGACTCTCCTACAATTGTGTATGAGGAGCATAATTTGTTAAAATACAACCATAGATATTTTCTTTACTTTGAATACGACAATAAAAATTTGGAAGATAAATAAAATAAATGTGGTATGTTAATATGACAGCCATGCAATTTGGATCAATTATTCTAGTTCTGTTATTGATGGCATATAATCCCATATGAATATAATTCAGGTTTGTAAGATTAAAAATTTCGTCAAGGTATTGTAACTTACTCATAGAGATGTCTTTAAAACTGATTATTGTAGTAAATAGCAAACCATTATATGTCGGAATTTTTTCAAATTCTCAATATTAGTCCCTTTAAATGGGCCAATGTGTGTTCCTTCTCTTACACCGGAGTTATTTTGTGGAGAATTGATTAAACTGAAGGCTTTGTGGAAATTTTCACTTTGATATAAGCGGTGAATGTATTTTTGGTTATAAGGACATCGTCTGGAACTACAGTAGACTACGTTTAATAGAGCCACCGTTTAATCGGGTCACTTGACCAGAAACAGAACCATACAAATAGTGTTAAATTACTCCGGTTAATCGGGCCAACACCTATATTCCACTTAATCGGGTCAAATTGGCCTGGTACCAATGTAATCCTATTAAGCGGAGTCTACGTATATTACATAGGCGCCAGGTTTGCGTACCAGAGGAAGTTCTGACGTCTCTGACTTCCCAGGCTTTGAGGTAGAGACTTTATTCATGTGAAATTTACATATAAGTAGCATCAATTTCGTATGGTAACCTCCTATGTATGAATTTGTTTCATAAAAACTGGGCACCAACGTCTTTATATGATGTTCACATAACTTGCATGTATTCATAACTGTTGCTCTTATATGAGGCCTGGCGGAACGGATTTTGAAGTGGTGCAGTTAGGTTGTGCAGCCCTAAGAAAGTGGTCCGGTAAAATCTCACTTAACATAGCAGTACTAAAACCAACAGGACCAAAAGTGATTTAAACCGGACCGTGCGGGCTATATAATTTATCAGGCCTTCATCTGGATGTGCAATGCGTACCCAGGGGTGCACACTTTTTAGAAAATATTTGCTAGGGTGCATATAACCAAGTTTTCAACTGGGTGCGCATTACGTACCCATTTTGCTTTTGAGTGTGTAATGCGCACCCATTGGTGCATCATGGTTTTGGAAATGATTACAGACACAAATCATATCAAAAATACATACGATGATACATTTACGAACTATGAAAACGTTACTAGTCTATTCTACGTGGAGACCTTGCCCAGAGTAAAATACTCGGTGAAGAAACTCTGAATAGCATTTCTATTGTCTTGGACTCCTGGCAGTACTATCCCTTGGATAGATATCCTTGTTAGCATCGCGATATGAGCTGGAGTCAAAGAACAACGATCATCGGAGACGATTTTAGTTGTAGAGGAGAAGGATCTTTCTACGCTTGCTGTTCCCAATGGCCGACACAGAAAAAAGGTTGCCACCATTGCGTGCTCGGAATATATAATCCTTAAGGTCGCGTTGGATAGAAACTTCTTATATAGATCCTCTTGAGTGTCACATCCTTTGAGGAGCTCTTTCGTCTCGATGTATTTGGAGAGTGTATATATTTCGGCGCCCAGAGCCGATTTGTCAAAACCAAGCCTCCGACTCACCCACGAAACCGCACTGCCAGTTTCCATCCATTCAACTGCATCAAACCTCGCAAGTTTTGACAAATCACGGCTATCCTCTGAGAATCTTGCCTCCATTTTGTGTATCAGACCGGAAATGTAGTCACCGAGGACACTGTAAATGGGAGGCGCTTCTAAGCGGTTCGACCGAAGAGGGCCCATTTCCGACATCTCAAAGCCTGCATTCGATATTCGTTTTTCGAGTAAATCGAACTGTTTATTAATGAATTTAGACACATCTAGAGCTTTCAGAAACACCACAAATGACTTTGTTTCAGATAGGGCATAGGAATATTCAACCTTTGGGTCCTGAAAGATGGAACTAAGGCGATCCGCATGTCCGAGTACCATTTGAAGCATAAGGAGAACTTTCACATTTCGCGAGGATAACAAACTCGAAAACAACCCTTTGCATTTCAAGCGATCTCCCTGATCAAAAGAATTATCTTCAGAAATATCCTGAAGGGACTCGATCACTTGTACAATCAAATCGATTAACCTCTCGACACTTCGCCCGGTAGTAAGCCAGCGTGTTGCTGCAGCCTTGCTAAGTAATTTGAAATTTGTCTCATCCTCTAAACATTCTACTTTTAGAAGGTCCACTTTCCGATTAGATTTTCTGAATACTATATAAATGGCGGTGATAAGTTCGATTACTTCCTTCACTAATTGAACTTCATTAGCTACTGTTTTGCAAACTAATACAAGACGATGTGCGCGACAATGTTCGAAAATAATATATTGATTCCAAAAACGTTTTAGGTATCCTAGGACTCCTTCCTGTTCGCTAGACATATTTCTGGCTCCGTCAAAGGAAACGCTCCTGCATAGTTTTCTATCTAGGCCAAATTTTTCGAACTCTCATCGACTAGTTTAAAGAGATTCTCAGCTGTAGTCCGGCCTTCAATGGATTTACAATCTAGCATGCACTCCTCCACGTTGCTTGTTTTGGTAGAGATATACTTCTCATAAATACTCAAAATTCCATGATTCTGCACCGAAGTTTCATCGGCTAAGAGAGTCCATGAACGATAAATGTTCAGTGAAGCTGAAAGATCATCATTAGTGTCTTCACAAATCTGTCTTTCGAACAACTCCAAGAACTCCGTAACAGAGGTCTTTGACCTATAAGTGGCATTATGATCTCGGTTCTTCGTCCAAATATCTACATCCTCGCTCATTCGACAAGTGAGGGAGATCAATTTTTCAAACTTGGTTGTATGTGGTATTTCTCCTTGAATAAAAAATAAGCTTGGTCGAGATATTTTGATATATACTTTTCCTTGTCTGCACTCTTCTGCTTTGCTAGTTTTTCAGTTGTCTCTTTAATGTAAGCACCAATGCTCTGGTTGTTCGAAGCTAGTTGTATATGTCGACTATCCTTTTCGTGAACAACGGCCTTCCTTCCTGGCTGCAGTTTTCTACCACATACTTTGTCTACAAAATACTTGGTTCCGGTCTCCAGATTCAGTTTTTTGGTCTGACTCGCATCGTGACAAAGACCACACAAATACCCTTCTTTGACTTCCACGACCCAAGGATGGTTCAATCGAAAGGAAGCAGCCTTAGCAGTGGGGAGATGGGACTCGCCGTAGACATCATTTTCAGTTTCAGACTCGCTGGCAGATTCTATAGGATCTGCAGTGTTTTTTTTATGGGGGTTTCCAATAGATTCAAAATACCGTTTCATTGAATGAAAATAACCAAGTCTAATTGAGTATGTTTAAAAATGTAAAATATAAGTTGAAAAATATATCCTAACAAAAAGCAGCAAGCAGGAAGCGAACAATTTAGTTACAAATAACTTTCTTACTAAAGTTTAGGATGCGTGACAGAATAATCTGCACACCTTGGGTGCGCAAATTTGAAAGTGCTAGATGAGGCCCTATATATAATGCATTTACTGTGCTCAAGTTTGAATTAACAGGAGTTGGTTGTGTTCTATTTTACGTATATTTGAAATTCTTGGAGGGCGTAGTGTGTAGATACACTTGCGTCTCGCTTCTAGGGTAACAACAAACGGCCCACCTGTTTAATCTCTATTAAAACCTGGTTTATTTGAGGCCATAGACAACTTAAATATATTAATTGTGATTCAGGCTTACTCCAGCTGTCTACTTCTTGTTTATTTATTTATATATCTGACTGGTTATATATAGCTGAGCTAAAATACAGTTTTTGCAAAAATACAAAAACTTCATGCCCTCATTCGAAATGGTGACTTTCATTAATCCGAAAAAATGGTTTATCCTTGATGATAGAAAAGCTAATACAAAAACTGGACTGAGTATGGCTGAGCATTATAATTTATTTGTGTATTATCTCTTCGGTTACTTGACATATCTCTCTAATTTTTTGTCTTTATAGTAACTATGATGTCTTCCCTAGAATTATTTAAAACTACATGAGCCTGCGTATTTTTGTCTGGGTCATTGCTGACCAACATAGAAATCCGAATTATTTCTCTCATTTTTGCTGGGCAGAAAGTCCTCTCCAATTATTATCATTTAACAATGCAACATTTCTTTATAGCATTATAGAATCCCTGATACCTAATAATTTTCATCTCTTAGTTTAGACTTTCTCACTAATAAATACTCCTTATCTTATTCTACCTATTGTTTACGAATATTTCTGAGATTTCAGGTCTAATCAGTACAACTCTATATCTATATTTTAAGTGTGTGCTTTTTATATATTTATTCTAGTACTTAATCCACTGTGAAGACAGTCTAAATTTGTGTTAATAAATGTATTAGTGGCTTTCGGGCACTTAGTCTCCCATTAGAAATATTGCATACATGCACGGTGTCTCTAAACGTCGATCATGCTTGGACCATAAATGGTCCATGGAAATCGGCCATCAAAACAAGTATTATCGTAGTGCAATTGAATGTGAAGATTCTAAAAATATATCTTGCAGAAAATCGAAAGAATTTTATTTTTTACATGATAGTAATGCAAGTACTGTTTTCATACACCATGGATAATAAACGAAATGAATACATTTATAATATTTTTCCATTATTCTATCATTCATTATGAAATTCATGAAATCTGTCATCAAACACAATATGCTAGGATAATTGGCTAAAATTTGTTTTTGAACTTGAAGCTGAAGCACGAAATCTTATTCAGATAATATCAGATTATATTTTCTCCAGATGATAATATTTGTCTTCATCATGTACAAGAGTATATTCATAAATATTCTAATTGGCAAATAAAATGTCTGTTCCATGGCAATTACACAAAAGCAATAGATTGCAAATATCTCAAGACATTAGGTGAATTGAAGTTGATGGGGTTAATACACTACTCAAATTATCCATTAAGTATTCTAACAGACCTTGTCAAAATTATGTTTCGATTGTTTCAATGCCTGAAATTCTTCTGAATCTTCCGAACCCACCGAATAAAAGATAGAATATGGGGCACATATTCAATATAGTATGCAATAAGTTCTGGATGAGGGTCTATGGGGCTGTAAACACTCAGTATGGTCCAGGAGCGAAACTCATCGCAAGAAATATCCATCGATTTGCAATTAGCCCAGAAAGTTGACATTTTCTGGTCCCTTTGAATTATATGGGAAGTCGAAATTTTGGGGGGTATGGGCCATCCCAGGGACTATAGCACGACGCCACTCTGCGAAGGCTGCCTACGCAACTGTCTATTTACAATTAAATTTTTCTTAAATCGAAATGAACCCTGAATTCGTTTCCCGTTCTGCCCTTTGAATTTAAATAACCATTGATGTCTCATATATTTGACTTAATTAGTGTGGAGTTGTTCCACGTACTATAATTACCTTACATTAGTTTTCCCAACCGGGGAGTTGCACAATTCAGCATTTCGAAGTTGGCACTAGTCAGAAAATTGAGAACTTGCAATAGTCAGAATCCAAAAGTTATAAGTTATAGCTTTGAGGGTAGTTTAATTTGGAATGTATTAGGAAAGTATCCCGTCTAGAATCAAATTACAAAGTTAATCCACCCTTCCATAAATATTCAACGCGAACGAGCGTAACTGCAATGAGCGTGACTGACGCGGTAAGCGTTGTCCCAAGTCCTCAATCGATTCTAACTTGTGACAGTAGTAAAATAATCGATTCTGACTTGTGCAAGTAGTTTAATTAATCGATCTGACTATTGCAAGTAATCAAATACACCGATTCTAATTTGTGCAGGTAGTCTAATGATCGGTTCTGACTGGGGCCTGCGTTTGTCGGTATTTTGAAGTTGTCATTTGTTAGAATCTCGAATTCTGAGTTTTTGGAACTGTATGTATCGAATTCTGACTTTGTCAGAATAGTTTTTATCGAGTTTTGACTTTGTCAAATGGGCTATCAAGTTATTGTGCGGATTTGGGAGAATTGGTTTTTACATTTAGTTTGAACACTATATAGTTGTGTATTATTTAGAAAAAAGATTGTTTTTCTATAGCAGTGGTTCTCAAACTGGGTCTGCGACCCACCAGGGGGGCGGGAGAAGGTTTTAAGGGGGCTGCGGAACGGTTATCAAAAGTGATTTACGAAAACTTTTTTACGTAGAGCGTTAAATGCAACAATCATACTATGTTGAGATTAGGTAGAACTTCAATTCATATTTTTTAAATAGATTGTACCTTTGCTAATGAGAGAGCTGCATTTGTCCGAATTTTGTAGTATGCATTTGTCCGAATTTTATAGAATGCATCTGTCCGACTGAAATATGCATTGTCCGAATTTTGAAGTATGCATTGCTTAACAGAAGTAAGCATTGTTATTCATATGATATTTTGTCGCTAATAATTGATAGGTGACATATACTCATGGTGTCTCTAGTATACCAGAAATATGTCGGTTCAGTATTTCAACTCACATTGCTCTCAGGATGGACTATTTCTCGTATAAGTGATTATTCCTGTTGTAAATTGGGAAATGGGATTTTTTCGCATTTTTCCTGGGGGAATTGACTTCCCGTCCCAATGTTGTAAATATCGCCCTGATTAAGGAGATTTTCATCACTACAAATCACAGGATAGGATTTACTGTTATTAGATTCTAGTATTCTTGTCGTACAAGTTTTGGCTTTCATTCTCACTTAATACTGAGCCAAAGGCTTTTACCTGCTACTAGTTTGTTCCTGTTTCCTTCATTCAGGCCTTACATTAGTCGGACAAATAATACTTCAGTCGACCTGATGTATACTATAAAATTCGGACAATTGCTTGTATCCCTTTCTAATATCGATTATTATTTTAGTTATTAATTTGGTATCGTTGAAAAAGAAATTTATGGCCAAACGAAAGCGAGGACAATTGGATACTTACCTAACTAAGAGTAATAGACTCTATACAGATTGTCAAGACAATTCGGGTTCGAATGAAGATGAGTTTATTGATAACACTCATATAATACAATAATAATAACAAATTATATTTACTAAAATTCGACCAAAATGCAGAGGTCCGTGGAATTATGATGAAGAAATTTGGGTCCGCGAAATAGAAAAGTTTGAGAAGTACTGTTCTATAGAACAAAGAAACGCTGTTAGAACCGAGGAAAATTCAAAAAATCCCTGGCCCCAATTTCTCCATAGATAAAACACCTAGACAAAATTATAGTCGGTTCCACAAACAAAAGGAGAGTTAAAAACCCTGTCTTCTTCTGCTTCATTTAAAACATCATATCACTCACTCCAGACCACGATATAACTAATAGAAGAAAAATATTCGATCACCATTTAGTGCGTATTCAAATCCCCAATCAACTACTTATATAACAAATTGACAGCTACTCCAAGAAATATCCCTTCATGATCCCGTCCTAGCTTTAAATCCCCCCCTTTCTACCACCATTTGCAAGTTTTCTACCTTATCTATTGATCATATGATGGATTGTTTTTCTATAAAAGCTTGTCCTAAATGCCGACCTACGATAGAAGATCTGTTCCAAATATTCACTAACTAACATACTCAACAGGGAACACATCATATCCAAATATGTTTATTCTCCTAGTTATTTATTTTGAGTCATATAGTAATGATTGACATTTACGTAATAAGTAAACCAAAATGCAAAAATTGATTCTCCCAATTGGAGCACAGTAAAAACAATTCTGACAAAGTCAAAACTCGATAAAAACTATTCTAACAAAGACAAATTCAAAATTCAGACAAATGCAGCGTCACCATTCTGGCCAGTGCCACTTATGGATTGGCCAAATAATTGCCTTTTGTGAGCTGAGTACAAATCTAATCATTTCAGAAACGTCTGTATCTCTTCTTTCGAATGGCCCAAAAATATTTACATTCTGACCATGGGAAGTTAGTCAAATTAATGGTTGAAGTACTGCTGGTCGAATATTCAGTCAACTTCACTCTTGTACTCAAAACCTAACTAGCAGAATTCGTGTGTATATATAATTCGTATGTCTGAAAACCTTAGGAAAACTCAATATATTGGTGAAAATGGCACTATTCAGTTAACCGACATAGGCGCCGTACGAGTATAATTCCAAGGAGACGCCCCTTAGTCTTCGGCACCCATGCTGAATATAGTTTCTCCTAGCGGTTAATTGGCTAACCGAATCAAGCTTGCAATATAAAATTTACTTCTTGATATCATTGAAGTCAACAGAATGCAAAATATTGCAAAGGTTTCTACATTTAAGATCTTTGTGCATAGATGAAATGTGTATTCCTGATGTAGCATGTAGGGAACTCTTAATTAGAGGATGTTGGTGTGGAGAATATATAATGTCACATTCTATGGTTGTAACCTTTTGTATAATTCTATCCCTGAAATATTGATAAGATCGGTTGCATTTAGCTAGTTTTGGAAATCAAATGGATGCTAGTAGTGAGCAGGGGAAAACTAAAGTGAGATTTTGTTCAAATACGTGAGTCTCACATTGGATCCGTGAGAAATCAAAACTATGCCATTCCCAACTCATATCTCGGCTGAAAATGCCCTGTAACCGGAGCTTTCGGGTTTATTCAATGACATGTACATTTTATTAAAATTTCAATGAGAACTGGAAAGATTTGATTTGATCATAGCTTTTAATCCGTGAATTATACAAATTTAGTACATAAACGATAATTCGATTATATTTTTCGTAGATTTCCCCACTTTTAGATGTTCGTTTGTATAAAGTGAACGAAGTTGGGACCAAAATTCAGCTAGAGGAGAGGGCGAGGAAGGCGAGACATTTACTTGGGCCATGGCTCTGTTTGCCCTGAGGCCTTAAAGACTCAAAAATTTAGAATGCAATCCTTGAACACTTTTCCATAATCTTACTATTCTACTATGCCATCCCCATTCATTTTGCAGAATATATATCTATTCACAACACTCTAATACAGGGAAACAACACCTCGAAACAGTGAACACAACTTGGGACCCTAAGGTGTTTAGTACTGTTCATTATAGACAGAATTGACAGGATCACAAAAATTCTCTCACCATGATTTCATAGATTTACTGGATAGGAATTATTAATTCCCGCCTTCTTGTAGTATTGTTATCATGCGCGATAATAATCAGTTTGTTTTTGCCTACTACCTCTATAAAAGCATGTTGATGCATAATTTTGCATGCTGATTTTTATTAGTAAATTGCATTTTATGTTCAATTGTTTGTTGTTATTTGTCACTAAAAGTTATTGATTGACAAATCCAATTGCATAAATTATGGTATACATTTGGAATATATACCCTTCAACTCCGAGATGTCGCAAAAACTATATATGAATTTATGCTGTTCACAAAGAATACGTTGATAAGAATAGAGTAAACTGACTAATTGTATCGAAATGTTAAATCCGATGATTTTCACACTTTTGAAAACCACAAGTATATGCATTCGTTGTGTTAACTAAAAATATCCAGTAAACAAATTTGATATATCCAAAGCCTACTATATACAGTCCATTTCACTGAAGATTTTTTCATGGTACCATGAATAAAATGAAGTGATTGATAGTAAATAGGAAATTCTAATATTGATGATAATTAGGAACTGGTACATTTTACCAATAATAAATGTATCATCGATGTATAAGGGTCCACCTAACCTACATCTATGCCAAATTTCAGATCAAAAGAGGTTTTGTACAAAATATATTATTTGTAAGAATTAAGTTAACTCGTTATTAAGTTGCAGTAGAGATCATGGATCCATAATAGTGAAAATTATGGCCTAAAGTGGTATAGACAATTTGTAGTATATCCCCGGATTCCCATACTCTGATAATACATTTTGATATGATAGCTCTTACCAATATGAGGTAATAGAATATCCCTTATTTGGTCCTTTTAACGTTAAGCAAAAGCTTCACAGATATATCAAAATGCATTACAAGGGCTTGTGAGGTCGGGTATAAACTATAATTTGGATATACTGATTAGGGAATAATATTCACTCTTATAGAGTTATAATTGGATATTCATACAAATGTGCAATTCATGGTCTCTACTGTAACTCAAGAACGATCCGACTTGCTTCCAAACTTTTATACTTTGTACAAAAATATCCTCAGATATTTTGACCTTGAGTCACATATTCACTATTTAATGTTCAACACCCTATCGACGAAGGCCTATTTTTTAGAAAGAATTACCAATTAACCAATCAGATGACGTCATTTTTATTTGAAATTTGCATAGATGTGGGCTAGGGGGAGTGTTACACATCGATAATACATCTATTATTGGCAAAGTGTAACAGTTTCAAATAATAGAATTTCCTACTTAATTTCATCCACTTCATCTTATTCATCGTACCATTGAATTATCTTCCGTGAAATGCTCTGTATATAGTAGGTTGATATGCTGAATCTCAATACATACGCAGAGATTTGCTCTCAAATGGGGACAACTGCTATACCAGATGGGAATAAGTTCTGTCCCATTGGCAAAAAACTGTAACTCTACGAAAAAAGTTCCTATTTTGGCTAGATATTGTACCATAATTGAGTACACACTATCTGGATTCAGCTAAACTCAACTCATTAAAAATATCCCCCTTTCTATCTTATTTCTTCCCTTAGCCGTTTGGAACGGCTTCAAAAGCGGTACGCATGATTTCCTGGGGAATATTGTCCCAATCTCTGCATATTGTCTTCCTTAACCTTCCAGATTCCTGTGTGAGTTCGAACAAGCCCTCGACTCTAATTTAGACCAAAGAGAGAAATCCAGAGGATTTAGATCTGGCTTGGAGATAGAACTCGGAATTTGAGTTCGAAGCTCTTGAGTGCTTTTTGTAGTGTGGGAGGGGGCACCATCTTGTTGAAACATGAATGGCATGTTATTAACATTGTTCTCTCGAGATCTTTCACTATGGGCTTTAGAATAAGGTCTTGGTAGGTCAAGGCGTTAATTTTCACCGGGAGGGGACAAATTCTAGCTATAGCAGAGATACCGGGCCAGACCATGCCAGAAAGTGGTTTTTGAACTCTTTTTACGTATCTAAACTTGTCAGGGATAGTAGAAAGTGACAGACAAACTTCTGTCGTTTTGGGAATTAGGAACTTCTTCCACACTAATAAGTTTCTCTTCGGAGAACAGAACCTGGTCTAGGTCAAAGAGACGAACCACTTTAGAAATTATTTATTTCTTGACAACCTCCTCTTGATAACTAACCTGGAAAGTAAATGAACCTTCCTCCTTTTATTAGAAGACAGACCTCTTCCCTATCTCACGATGGTTCTAAGCGATTTAGGAGACGTTTAGTTGAGCTGCCATTTTCTTGTGGAACGTCTAGGTATTCGCAATATGCGAGACCGTACTACCTTTTCATTTTGTCGTAGTGACAGAAACAGGACGACCATTTCTTGTCTTGTCTTTCACGCTGTTATTATCCTGGAACCGTTTAATGGTACTGTAGACAAAATTCCTGTGTTTTGGGCATATTTAAAATTTCAAAATAACCACTGGTTTCTTCCCTTGCTTGAATAATTCAACAATTGTTAGTCATTCTCCTTCCATGGTAAAACGTTTAGAAAAAATATCTAGACAGTAGTCGTATAGGATAAGAAATGAAATGTTACTATGTATTCGGGTATTATGCAACTACTAAAGCTATGGTATCGAATAAATTCGAGATACAAGATTCATTTGAAAGAATAGGACAGAACTTACCCCCCACCCTGTAAATGCGGAATCAAATACACAGGATCCGAATTTCGATTTTAAGTTTCCCTTATGTAAATTTGTTCGTTTTTGTTTTATTGAAATGAAAAATGGTTGAAATCTTAAAATAATCGCAAAGAATTTGTCTCAACATCTATGTAGGGGTAGTAGGATTAATCTGAATTTCTCATTTACAAGACACTCATATACTAAAACCGATTTATACTGAGCTCCCTCGGGACCGAAATTTTTGTTCGCTATAACGAGGTGTTCACTAACTAGAGGTTCAAATTTATGATTGGGATCAATTTGGGACCATAGAATTGTGTCACTGTATACATGTGTTCACTAATAGAAGTTGTTCACTTACTGAATTTTCACTACATATTTTCTGGTTATCACTCTTATTCAACCCACAGATGCCACTGGGTTCCAGTATTTATAGTCTCGACCCATTACTTATATGGTTTCCTAGCATTATGCTACAAGATCACCCAATATGTAATGTATTGTGGAGCATTCGCTGGTTTTACGGTGCATATAGCGATTTTCACCTAGAAAATATATGGTGGTGTGAGATTCTAGAATTGTACCACGAAGATCCTATGAAATTTGATCAGCCAATCATTGAAGTTATCCCAATTTTTGGCCTTTTTAAGCCTTACCTGATGAATTTACTAATTTTTCCAAGGAACCCCCGTCAGGGTAGATAAAATCATGATTTTTTAAATTTTTATTGGTTTATTGTGTTATGTATCAGATCTTTTCACGAATAAATCAAATTTACTGTGAATCACTAAACTCAGTATGAGTATGAAAATATAATAATGTTAAAATACTATTCGAGTTTATTTAGATACTTGTAAATTGAGCATTCTGTAAATAAACACTAGTTTTGCTGCCTTCTCGATTCTAAGTCTATTCCTTATATGAAATATATATATCCAAATGTTGAAATTATCCATATAGGGTCTTGTTTCCTTCCTGCCATGAATCGAAAATAATAAAAATTAACAATTCTTTAGCTATTGATGTTATATACAGGGTGTCTAATAAGTTCTGTTATATATCAATTCCCAAAGATTTCAAATGTATCCATTGTAAAGCCATGAAACCTTCTATTTTCTTAGGACTTATGTTCCTAATTACACATTACAAATATCATTCAATATAGCCTCTCTTTTTATGAATTACGGAAGTTAGTCTGCCCCGAAACTGATGGACAGCTTTTCGCAGCTCCTCCTGTGGGATTTTCTGCCATTCATCCTTACTTATGAAATCGATATTTTGCTCTCGGAACCAACCCTGGGATACTTTTGAAGCATGTGCAGGCGCAGAGTCTTGTTGGTAAGTCTAAGGATGGTTTTGAAAGAGCTTCTCACCAGCAGACGCAATATCAGGCTCCAAGACCAGCTCTCTGTACGTCTGGGAGTTTATTTTCACTCCTTGGGGGACAAAAATCAGGTTTGTCCGTGAGTCTGCCGACACACCCGCCCATACCATCAGAGAAAGAGGCTTCTAGACTCTATCAATGTACTTGATGCTATCTGGGATATCCTGACTTCGAGAAGCAAGTATACGGTCGTTTTGACGATTGCTTGCCTCCTCAACCGTGAACAGCTTCTCATCTGAGAAGAAAATCTGATCTTCAGTCCCAGGAGCGAATCGGGCTTTTAGTTGTATGCATCTTTCGAGTCGCTTACGACGTATGGAGTCATTAAGATGGTGTACGTTTTTCCGCTTATAGGACTTCATTCCTAGGTCCTCTACAACCAATTTCCGCATCATTTTGTGATTGACACAGAATTCACGAGACATTTTTCGCATTGAACGCCGGGGATTTCTCAGGATTCGACATCTAACACTATTCTTCAGGGCTGGTGTGCGAGCGGATCTTGGACGACCAACTCGTTTCCTGTCAGACACACTCCCAGTCTCTATATAGCGTTTTATTGTGCGATAGATCAGCATGGGATTGACTTTATCATTTTTTAGCCTTTTTAGAATTTCACTATTGCTAAATCCAGATTCGTGAAAAGTGACAATTTTTGAACGAATTTCTTCTAACATGATTTTCTGGTAAATCATCAACTTGAATGATATATACTTGGTATAATTTGAAAGAGCGCCAAAAATGGTACAAGAAAATCTAGAAGATTACTTTATAAGTATATTAAGAGCTACTGTCTAAGGCGCGAAAATGTATAACAGAACTTATTAGACACCCTGTACGTATATGATGTGTCTTTCTTCATATTTGCATTGAATTAGTCAAGTTTGGAATTCAATTCTAAGATTTCTGGTTAATGTGTCAAGAGTTGACATCAATTGAATAATTAAAATTTGTATATTGAACGCCATTGATGAAGATTGTTGACTGTAAATACGATAATAATATATGTATATTATTTATTTCATGATTTAAATTACTTGATTTAAATCAAACAACCCTGCAAGGAGGTGACAAAAATGACAAGACCCACCTTTGAAAGCTGAGAATATACGTTTCCAACCATAAATACAATAATTACATTTAGATATTTTTCCAGGAGTCGAATCATTTTTCAGCACAATTTCTACCCTACTATTTGTATTATGGACAATATTTTCAGTAGCATGTTAGTCTGTAATTCGTCACAACCAACTCCTCACCGTGAAGATAACACTTTGGTTGATAAGATTAGTGGGTGGCCCTCTGCCGGCGCTACTTCTAATATGCCTCAAATCACTCTCTCTACCACAAAAATTCCTCTCTTTTATCAGCGCCCTATTTCTGGCAAAGTTCCGGTTAAAATGCATACTTCACCGGCAAATAATCCTTTGTCCCCTTATTATTCTACTCTTTCTCCAAAACCCTTTGAGCATTCTCCTGAAACTTTTGAATTTTTGGCTTTGAAACGAAAATATTCAGCCTCGACTCAAACAGCATGGGAAGAAGTCAACTGGAACAAAAAGCTTAACTCAACACATATACCGATTTTACAACATCAAAAAATGTCCGTTCCTGATCCAGTTGCTAATTTCAATAGGATACCTCGCTATTTCACTTCAACATGCAATTGGCAAGATCTAGGCAATTCCTGGGATTATGTTCAGTCCAGAAATTCCCCTAAAAAGAAGTTTCCAGGATTTATAAGTCAATTTAGAAATAATAATAAGGTATTAACTTTATCTGTTCGCTTTCTCTTTACAATTTTCATCGTCGATTTTACTGTCTAGTGGAACTCATTATATGTCAAGTTAATTTCGATATATCACCATTTCGCTTAACCAAGTACGTCCGAAGTGTTAAGATAGTCATAAAAAAGAACACATATTTTACAACTTCGTTTTAACCAATTCCCGCACACAAATCGGGATTTCAGCAATCATTTGGTTGCATAAAATGATACATTTTCCCTGCCGTATTCGGTTAATAGAGATAGCAGAGATGAAGTCTTTGCTATCTTTTCCCTAAAAAAGGGCTAATTGGGACTTTTTGTTGAATTAAGCTGGAAATTGCCAAAATTTTCTTTTGTTGTGTTAGAATTTTATTAGGAACTAGTTCACTCTGCTTGCTAGGTGGCTGCGGGACAGTTGAGTGCCTCAGGTTACTTAAGTATTAAATAGCTAATTTCTTCATGGTTTGGGTCGCTACGCGACCAGGTGGAGTTGATATCTTTGTTTTGGTCGTGACGATATTCTTAGGAACTTCTCTGAATATATCACTCAAATTGCGTGACACTTTATTGGCAGACCTGAGATAGTGAGATTCTGACTTTTTCGATTTTTCTATTTCTTTGGATAATAGACAGATGGATTTCATTGTCCATACTAATTGCCTGCAACACTGATAATCTGTATGCAGGTTACCCTCTATATTTATTGCCTTTGTACTATTATTTTGTGACCTTTTGGGAACTTGTATTATTTTCCCTATGTATGTAGATGAACAACAAACAAATACGAACTATGTGTGAATGTGTGGATATTTTCATTATATTTTTATAACTGTATCTAGTAACGTCATTCCCCACTCCCGTAGCAAATATCAATTCTGTATCTCTTACCAGTTCCTCAATCAATTCAGCCAAACAAAATATCTTGAGTTTTAATATATAAGAATTTCCTCAGCAGAAAAGATTCAGTTTACAGTCATCGTTCTTAAATGTGGGATCCAAACAAACGTAGTGGGGGATTTGCTAAAGACCAGCGTGATTGAGCGTGATGCATTAGAGCTCTTCCAATTACTTCGATTTCTATGATAACGTAACGAATATAATTGAAGTTTGAGGCTTCATTGGCCCCATAAATACCCCAACCAGTATTTCTGGATAATCAAAATTTGAGTTCTTTGTTAGGTATATACTGTATACACAGAGGGTTTATGGTGGAAATATGCTTGATTTTTGTAATCTTAGATCATTAATTCAATTATCTCGTATCTTAACCTAGAAATGCAGAATTTCATTCTTAATGAACAAGTGTATTTGTTGTTGTGGTGATGAATATTCGCATGATTCTTGTGTCTGAATTTTTGTCCTGCAGTTTATCAAATTTGATAAAGTTTCATTGTTGTATTCTTGTAACTTCGAAGGATTGATTTCTATTAAGGCCTACTGAAACACGTATTTTGATTTCTGATATATCAAAATTTACATTTTAAATTAATTCACATAAGTTTTGTTTTATTCTACGACCATGTGATAGTGATGACGGTTCTAAAGACAAATATTTTCATCGTTTTCTAGATATACTATTCTGAAATTTGTTGTGCCACGAAGTCTCAATCATTTTAAGTTAAATTTTGATAATACAATAATTACATACCCGCTCAAGTGCTGCCAAATCGCCCAAGTGGGCCCAAGGTGCTTTTATTCACATTTATATGCCCGCGACTCACTAAATATCCTAAAATTCCATAGTACATTTTATATCAAGTCTAATTATTGATAATGTAGGGATAATTGTCCTATAATGGATATATATTTATTCCTGATCATTTCCTTTTCTTTCTTTATAGTCTAGACTCATAGTAGAAGATTAAGACTAAATATTGTATTTTGAAAGTGTAATAAATGGTCAAATTCTACCCAACAATATGAAATATCTCAATCTTTAATAGCCTATTTTGATAAGTATTGATGTGAATTGACAGTGTTTGAATAACATAGCTTTTCACAAGTTATCTTGACTTACTCCTCTTTGTTGATACCTATTGATAATCTCTTGGGGTTTCTAATATATATATACATATATTGTAACCATTGATATCATATTTACAAATTTATTTCAAATCACCACAAATTGTGTTGAATACTCCTCGTACATAATTTTGATTTTTCCAATCAATTTTCTACCATCGATTTACTACATTTAAAAGTTTCGCACAAGTAGCTAATTTCTATGTGTTTATTCCCACTTACTTGCCATTTTAGGTTACTGTGAGTTCGAATTATGTTCATTCACGGAATCTGGTCTACGATTTTCTGTGTTCGATTTCTGATACTCTGCCAGTGGTGTCAAACCAATTTATTTTATGGGCCATTTCATATTTTTCAATACTTACATTGGGGACAGCGGAAATTTTATTTAATACAAAAGCAATTAATCTGTATATTTATGCATGTTTGTATTTCGAGCTTGGCTAGAACAAATTCGTTTCCTGAACCAAAACAGATGAAGAAATTATGAACTCATTGTTACCTTTTTGGATTTTCGAAAATCAGATTATTAGCTATTGCTCAGCCAATATAAATAATAGATGGTTGAAATTTGAATCACAGGTACCGTATAATATGTCAAATGTCCTGACTTTATCGCTTTGAAGAATTACAAACTCCTCATGAAATTATTACGTTATCATCACAGTGCAAAAACACGAAATTCTTAATGCACGAGCTGCGAATTGCCGAGATTACTATCCAAAGGCCACGTAGGATCCAGTGTTACCAACCAAGGCCATTAAATGTAATTTGGATGGGCCATGGATATAACATCTTTAATTCCCTCTTTTTTATACCGGAGGCACGTAGTGCCGATTATATTCCGTCGCGTGCTACAATACTCACTAAGAAATATAGCTGTTTAATACTTAAGCTAAATCTGATGCACCAGCTGTCGACCTAGCAAGTAATACGCGTTATTGTTACGCAATCGTAAAATTATATGATTATTGTATTCACATTTTAAACTAACTTGACTCATGAACCCTTATGTTCTTGGCTGGTCAGCAACCGACTCCGTGCGAGCTATAAAGTTTGAGGGGCCCTGCAGCCAATTCCCATTTTTTGAGAAGTCGAAACTGCTATACAGCATTGAGAAAATTCCGAATTTTACCTCATCCACATCTAATAAAATCTTTCAGGACACTTCTCGCCCTGAATCAGTAAAAGAATGGCAGATGTGCACATACAATAAAAATCGTGTTTATCTAAATTCATAGACCCTAAAAGTATTCTAAGAATCTATTGAAAGTTTGTATCAAATATTGTATACGATAAAATGTTAATTATATCCCTGGCTTTGCTGCTGACACAGATGAACTAGCAAGAACAGTCTCGACGCTAGTAACACGGCCCATGTTCGGACCTCCAGCATCTGTGGCCAGACTAATCCTCGTTAATTAATTTCGGAGTTACCTGTAGTATGTCAGTGTAATGAATATAGCATTCAATATCCAGCTTCTGTTCTCAGTTTCCACTTCACTTTTTTTATACAATTCATCTTATAGAAAGAATAAGATACTCCTGAAAAAGTGAATAAACTACCGTTTTGTGATCCACTTATTCATTAAACAGCGAATGAAGAGGTTTGACATATTTTTGCTATCTATCAAGGAAAAAATATTTTATTATTTAGCAAGCCTATTTATCGTATTCCAAGGCATTTCCATCAACTTTTTGATCATCAGGAAGTAGATTTGATGCTTAATATTTCAGAGTGGCTGGATTGTATTCAGATGGTTGCGAATATCATGTAACTTTTGTGCATCTCACCAGGTGACTTCACATGCTAAATGTTAAAAATTGTATTCAGCGAATCTTTGAACTATTCCAATTGCGTGACCCTGGATCATTTCGTTCTAAAATTGACTCTATGTTCACCTACATTAATTGTATCGCACTATCTTTAATACATTTAGATTAATATTAGTGTCAATTATGGTTTGTGATCAGTACTTTTGAATGGCCCAAGTATTATGATACAATTTTCTATCGAAATTTTTGGGAATTTTGTTAGGGTAGAGTATATAAGACCTAACTAGTGAAATTTGGAATAGGGATCTTGTTTTCTGCGGAAGGTATTTTTGAAGGACTTTGTAATACAGAAACGGTGCATTTTTGCCCGAATACAGTATTGCGCATTTGTAGAACAATAAATTATACAACGTCCCAAATTGCTTATCAACTAAGCGTTAATTTGCAAAATATTTCATTGTTTGATTTCTAGCACCTTTTGACGTCAAAAATTGACACATTTTCCCGACAGTTTTTTATAAGAACGGGCTTAAATTTTGCCAACATTTATTTTCATTGTCGGAATTTGTTAGAATTTTCTGTTGATATTTGTCACTGAAAGCTGGCTAATTCATAAAATGTGGAAAAATATCTAAGGAACCCAGGCATTTTTCCCACCTTTTGACACTAGAATACTGTTTATATTCAATTTGAATTTAATTCATCATTATGTGCACACAATTAAGATTTTGCGTCAAAATCATAAAATTGTTATTAATCTTTCATACTTAATTGAGTTTTGGGTGAAGTTCAAATCTAATTTTTTCAATTTTGATCCCCATTTTGTGATTCATATTTCTCAAGTCTAATACACATTGGAAGCGGTATTTTGCCATTATTAAAACTCACATTCCCAAATATTTAATAAGGAAATATGACCAATCTATGATTCACAGGCACGCCTAAATGTGCCAAATGTCCTAACTGCATGATTCTCACCAAATGCAAAGTCATCATGAAATTATTTCGTCATAATGACAGTTCAAAATGTACAGTTTCCAAATTTTATAGAATTCTAGGACCTGACTTCATTTTAATTTTCTTTGAAAACACATATCAGAGATTTCTCTGTATTTTCTATTAACTGAATGCGGCGAGAGAATGTGTGGTTTATGACGTCACAAAGGTACTAAACTCATGAACCGCCGCTTCGTTAATGTCCTGTTCACTACCAAAACCCATTAAATTGTATTTGGATGGACTTGGGATAATCTAATCAAAATTTCCGCTATGTTTTCTATTCGAGGCACTATTGGCCGAATATACAAGGGTTGTTCAATAAATAATGAGACATTTTTTCATAATTCATATAGTAAACCCATACTTATCATAATTGATTATCAAATGTTTCAATAAATTCCCCCTTTAACTTTATACATCGTTTCCATCGTTATGGTAACTTTCCACCCTAGTGGTATAGAATTCTTAAGGGGTCCCTTTATCCCACTGTTTTATTTCATACTCCAGCCGTTTGAAATCCTCCACTCTCTTCATCTCTCCGAACAGCCAGCAATCGCTGGGAGCCAGGTCTGGTCTATAAGAGGGATGAGGGAGGCATTCGAATCCTAAGTCGTCAATTGCAGCCTTGTCTTGTAGCTTACATGGGGCCTTGCGTTGTCATGTTGCAGCAATACGCCACGTGTTTACTTGCCTCGCCTCTCACGTTTAATTGCTTGACGCAATTCTTTCAATTCGTCAACGTAATAATCACTGTTTATGGTTGTCTTCTCAAGCAACCAGTCGAGGTGTATATTCCTTCCTATTCAAAAAATACTGTTGCCATTCTCTTTCCTGCTGATTTTGCAGCCTTTACCTTGATGGGTAGAGGTTCATCACGTCTCTTCCACTGCTTCGATTGAGTTTTGCTCTGTTTCATAATAATGAAACCAAGTTTCATCCCCCGTTACTATACGATCCAAAAGGTCTTCCTCTGTCTAGTATCTTGAAAGTAATTCTTTGCTAACTCTGACCCTTTCGCGTTTTTGTTCTTTTGAAAGAAGTTTTGGGACACAACGCCCAGTTACCTTCGACATTTCCAGATCTTCAGTGATAATCGAGTGTGTGGCTTTTGATATACCTACTCTCTCTTCTAACTCTCGCAAGGTTATTCGTCTGTTCTCGTCCAAAATTGTTTGGACCCTCTCGATATTACTACGCGTTTTTGAGGAAGTCGGGCGACCTGGACGAGGGTCATCGTGGAGTTCCTCATCGCCATTATCAAAACGTTCGATCCATCTATATATGGTGGCTTTCGAAGGACATTCATCACCGTAAATATCCTGCATTTCACAAAGAATGTATGAGCCAGTCTTCCCCTTTTTTCACAGGTACCAAATTATTTGTCGTTTTCCTTCTTTACTAAAATCCATTAGTTGAAAAAAGTAACCTATACAAATGAAACTTTATACTGAAGAATATGCTAGGAGAGTAAAGAGTATATTGTATCGAAGTTAGACAATCAAGTTAGGCTTGTAATCTGATATTAGGCTTAGAGCTGTGTTAACTAGAATATGAATATGATACATTAGTCTCATTACTTATTGAACAAACAACCCTTGTACTCCGTCGTGTTGCTAAGCACTAAGAAATTTTTCTGTTTCTTACTTAAACACAACCCGAGACACTAAGTTGTCACGCAACAACCTAGTAAGTGAAGCTCCCAGTAACATATAATCGATAAAATTATTTCTTTATCAGCATAGCCAATCTGTACAACAGTCCGACTTTCCATGCTCTAATAATAGATTTTAATGTTATATCTCTGAATCTTATTTTGTAATCTTAACAATTATCATGCATATATACATACTCAGGATCACGTCACTTCGTCAAGAGGACACATTTTGTGTATTTTAAGGTATATGAATTTAGACATGTATTTTTCATTGGCTATGTGTCAAATTGTCTCGCCTGATGTTGCTTCACTAGGAATGGGATGCCAAACCGTTGATGCGTAAAGAATTTGGTAAGTCGTTGATGACTTTACCGTGAACAAATTGTTATAAACGTATTTGATACTGTTGGGCCCATTCTTTGCTCTAAGTATACCGTATACAAAATCCGCTTTGAGAAACCTTTTGTGAGGAATTTTGTATGGTGACCAGATAGAACTAGAGAAGGTGTAAAATTATCTAGTTTCAATTATTTAATTTTGATCGTATTTTTACTTGTTTTCGCAATCAGCGTGAAATTTTCCGTTGTTAGTTGGTTCCTTTTGGCCTGCGGCCTTTATTTTTCTTGTTATTTTTCACGCATTGCTTTCGACATGATATTTTTGTTGGTCTTTGAGAGAAGATTGACTCTAAATGATAAATTATTCTTAAGACGTAGATCGATTGATTTTACCCGGTTATTTATGCTGATTTGATTTGTCTTAACTATACATTCTGAATTATTGGAGAAATATAGCTCGTATAAATGGGGATGATCGAATTATATCAACTGGAAAATCTGTTTATTCTGTCAGTGTCAGTCAGACTACTCCTCAGCCTATCTGAGACAATAAACAGAGTTTCCAGTTTTGAATTCGAAAAACAATCCATATTATCATACTTTTGTATAAATATGCGAAAATAGTAGATATTTAAGGCTGCGGTGGCCGGTACATTAAATCGGGTATTTATGTTATCTAGAGGCCCAGTTTTCAGCATGCATCCAAATCATTTTGATCGGAAAATGTCTAATATTCTTGGTTTAGTGCTGATTCAAATTATTGAGTTTATTGATTTAGTAATCCAAAATGAGTGAATTTATTTATTATTGATACATCGCCCTTCGGATGTCCTAAAATACCTAACCACTTACTAGGAAAATCTTTCCCCTGTATATTGGTTTTTTACTGTTATTAGGGTCAATGTATATGGCCTATACCCATAGCTTTGACTATTCAGAGTAATTAAAATCACTAATCGCCCATTATTATTCAAGGAAATTCGGTAACTGAAAGGATCATTCTCAACTTAAAATATCAAATTTCAATTCCAAATAGTAATTTCAAATCAAACGTCAATGAGCTATTGAAGATTATCCTTGTAAAATATCCTTTTCATTAATATTGATCATTGAGTATATTAATCTTTTGAGTATACGTATTGTTCTTTTCACTTCAAATCATTACAAAAATGTTATTTTATTTATTGAATTTTCTTAGTGAAAGTATTTAGCCTATTTGAATTTGTGTTCATATTGGAAATGAATTATTTATCAGATTTATATTTCAATCATTTCACAAATTGAATTTGATTAGGGGTCTCGAACTAGGAGTCATTCGATAAGGTTTAGATTTGTTTTGAGATTGGAATCTTAATAAATTCCTGCGACATTTTTGTGTTGCTATGGAAGACATATCTCCACATGTTGTCATATGACCACCTATCTTACGGGGAAATTTCGCTGATTGCGAGAATAAGTTTTAAAATATCGGACTTCAATTATTAAGTTAGTTCATTTTTAACACCTTAGTGTTATCTAGTGCTATCTGATGACTATAAAAAATAACCCAGTAACGATTTCCACAAAGAGGATTTGAGGATGTTGGATAAGCTATGGAGCATAAAATTCTACACCAACACTATCAACTATGTTTATACATAGCCTACTCTGTATTAGGGCTGACAGTAACTGCACTTGAGATACCTTACACAATTGAACAGATTTCATATGATTTCTATGTTGCAGAAACGGTACATTTTGGCCCGAATAAATCTATTGCACAATTGTATACAAACAAATGATTGTCAACCAGTAAATTCTAAGAAATATCAGGAATGTGTCCAAGTATGTATCTAGTAAGCATTTATCTGTTAAATTATCTCATTATTTGATTCCTTATAGAATGTTAAATATTGTATCTTTATTTTCAAAGTGAATACGTGAAATTGTCAATAGATATTTTATAAAATACCAAAAAGTGTATTGCAAAAGTTTGGCTCATTCTTGAATTAATGAAGAGACCAGGGATGACACCATTTCTGAAAATCCAATTCTAACTCTATAATCGTTAAAATTATTCTCAAACGAGGATAGCCAATTGTATTAAATACCCGACTTCCCATACCTCAATAATACATTTTGATACGATCCATGAAGATTATTGTGTATAGTTAAAGATGGGCATTTTGGTCATATTCCCAATTACATCATATTGGTAAGGTATTCATCAAAATGTATTATCAAGATATGGGAAGTCGTAATTTACTATACATTGGCTATACTCATTTGACAATAATCCTAAAAATTATCGAGGTATAATTTGATATTCAGAATTTAGTGTTATCCCTGGCCTTTACTGTGACTCAAGAACTAGTAAGCTTTTGGATTACAAAATTTAGATATTTGTATAAAACTATCTATAGATCATCTCAAATGTCCACTTTGAATTGATAGATGCACTACTTAACTAGTTCTATAAGGCATCAAAGAATTGCATATTTGTAACAAATACATGCTTATTTGACACATTCCTGAAGTCTCTTGGCATTTGTTTGTCTACAACTATGCATTGCATTTTCAGGCCAAAATGTACCGTTTCTGGAATATGGAAATAACATGGAATCTGTTCAATCACGTTATGTATCCCTAGTCTGAAATTTTCAGGTTAGTGTCAGGTCTGATATACAATAGGCTATGGTTTATATAACAATTCATTCTCGGTTAGGTCTATTTTTTGTCTCCCACAACTAGACTTAATCTTCGTGAGAGTAAACCAATGTGTATCTATAAATACTTATTCTCCACTGAGTACGCAACGCGTGCTATTCAAGCTACTGGGCCATATTCTTATTGACTGGTCATATGTGTATTGATCATAGGGCTTACAATCCCGCGATCCAATCCATTTCACACCCGGGATTCCACTATCAGTAGCAAATCACACAACTGAGTTAATTCATGGAACAATGTTTTACATTTATATAAGTTCAACAAGGTCTATTTACAGTTATTACCAAGTCAGATATATGAAATTCCCGTTATATTGAAATGATTCTTTACCTTCTATATAGTTGAGAGTGTACTTTATTATTTATAAGAAATAAAACCATAAATTGAAGTTAGATTCGATGTAGTAAAAAATTTAGACTAAATTGTTTTTGATGAGCTATATTTTTAGGTCATCAATTTTGATTACCTTAGAAATTCATCAATTTCGATTACTATTCTCAATATCCAAAATCGTTCAAAGAGTGCAAAAAGTCTGTAGCGAATGTAAAATCCTCTTGGTTTGTTGATTATTTTATTTAAATGAATCGTAATTATTATCCCATCCTAATATTCACTAACTCAGCATGATTATTTCAACGAAACTAAATATTCTATTATATATGCTAGCTATACGGCGAATATTTGAAGGTACACACGATAAAATTACTGAAGGAACTATATGACTGTGTTAGTTAGAATTATCCTTATTAAATAACTGAAAACCTTTCTAATTTGATATTTTCTAGCCACAAATTGGTAATTAAGTAGATACTGAGCTAATTTAATAGCAAGACACTCCACAATCGGGCCACTTGCTGACAAAACAAAAGTTGCCCGCTTTGGGAGTGTGTCCCGTTGTTGATATTGGACAACTATATATGATTTCACCAATTCTATCCACTATTTCTATCAGCATTCTTGCTAGAACATTTAATGTAATTTATTATTCCTTTATAATAAGTTCCTCAAATCACATTTCTCTAATCAAGGCCATACAATTAGGTTTGCTTTTTATGAAGTCTAGCGTTAAGCCACTGCTAGTTGTAAAGTGTTTCAGCTCCACCGCCTCCATCTGATATGATTAACGCACAAATATTGTCATTATCGTTATTTTGATAATTATTTCACCATTGTTCAATGTAATTCAGCTACAGATTGTATAAGCTTGCTAATAGTACAATAGAGGCTACCTTTCTTCTTTTAGCATATTCCATAGTTGTAATCTTTTGTATTAATGTTTCCGTGAGAATTTTCCATGATCAAGTTTGATGTAGCTAGTTTTTGAAATGAAAAGGATGGTAAATTTGAAATCTACCCATATTAATGACGCAAAAAGTGTATATTTTGTTATGAATCACTTTGATAACTTTTTCCAAGTGAGAATGTACATAAGTTTCATATTGGATCCACAGTGATATATTTGGAAAATACTTGAACATCAGGAATAGATTCTATAGAAAGAACCCCCAAACTAGAATAATCTCAATAAGTTTTTAGAAGGATGCCTCTCCTTTAATGCAATAGAATGGAATACCAATTTTCCCAGGTATCTAGATCATTCCTTTTTCGAGAGTTTTCCCTAGATTTATTGACTGCATTGACTATGTGACGAAGTATTTGGCTGTCTTATTCCAAAAGATGGCAATTTTCGATTAGAACAGTGATAGATAGAGTGATACCTATTGTTGGCCACAAAAGTATCATTGGTTTCCTTGTTTATAATATATTCACTCATTTGTGAAATTGTAGACTTTAATATAAATTCTAATCATTTTTATGGAACCAATATCAATACACATTATTATAAACAATTATTAATTCCAAAATAGAAAGCTATTTGGCCAATGGCTTTTTTGTACAAAAGGGGCCAAAACATGTTTTGTCTGATTTCTTTGACTCCGAATATTATTTGCCATGAAAATATATCTGGACGCCTTTGGGCGGGTCTAGAAATTATTGAAAAGAATCTTATATTCATGAACAATACAAAAATGGCGAATATTAAACTTGCAATTGTTTGCAATATAAGATCGGCGACTATAAACTTTGGGTACTTTTGAGGAATTTATCTATAAGTAGACCAACAAAGATATTCATAAAATTATATTTGGAGTTTGATCGTGGTTAAAAATAGTTCAAATTAATTATGCATTGTATGCCAATACAGATATATGATTATATAGTTCACATTAATGTGACTCGTATTCAGAAGTAGCAGCATCTTTGAGCAAAAGATATTTATGGTTTTTCAGGTATGGGATTTACTATATTATGCATACTTTTTATGCATTTTATTGGCATGTAATAATTCTAGCTTAGTAATTGTGTAGAATCGAATACAAGCATTAAATTTGATAAATATCAATGTCATATTTTCACCTATTCCGCATGGTTCCACACTGTGCATGGCCCCCGCTCACCAAAGGGTTACTGCAACCTAAATGTACTCATTCTTTCTAATAGCTTTTATCCATTGAATATCTTCTAATTGTGTATGTGCATATGTTCAGAAGGAAATATTGATTTGTTAAAACTATTTTGGGATATGGCAATAAAACATTTACGTCACCACAACATTACCTGACAGAATCCGCAGTATTCTTATATTAGCTGACAATATTTGGATATACGAGTTGGAAACTATAAATTTACAGGATACGAATCAAACATCTTTTATGACCACTTAGAACGGTAAATCTTGATGTATATCACCATTATAGACTAGAATACTCCAAAATCCTTCGGAAATCCTACCAAATTTTTTAATTACGTCATTGATTTGCGATAAATTATGAATATTCTTGTATGTGACTACGTGACTTTCAAATTTGTGACTTCAAGTCAAATTTATGCATGATTCACATCCAGTAGACTTGGAAGTATTATGACTCGTAGATCCAAAAATTTCCAGCGAATATATAGTGTGCTACTGCACACGGATCTTCAACCATTAGTGGCTCCAACAAAATAATTGTTTGCGCTTTTCAACTTCATTTAGAAAAATTTCACTTGATATGCATATACAGTACATGCTTTTTGCGTATAATTAACTTGAATTCCAATGTTATTTTTAATTATGTAGTAACTAGTAGATATACGACATAACGCTGTCTCGCTAATCTGATCAGCACTGTTCCAATTTCAAAATTTTTCCTTCGGATTGTTGACATTGTTCTGATTAGAGATATCCATGGAAACAATACTATAAGATCCACGGGGGGTATTTTTTTTGAAGTTGTACAAACGATGAAAAGGCTTTCAACATGTGTAATATTGTAATGTGTGTTTGCTCTCAGTAGAATGGATACAAATCGTTACTTTTGAAATTTTTGAATCTTTTCCTTTCTGTACCTTTTCTGACCTATTCGGGTTAGCGTGCATTTTGATGAACGAGTTTTCGGATATGCGAGGATTTAATGTAGTATTTCTAAGTTAATTTGAACCAAATTATAAAATTTTAATCATACGTTGTAGTGCCACATATATACTACATACGTACTTAAATTTGTACTTTAGCTATCAACTCTATGAACTCGTATTTCGATTTTTCTTACCTTTCATCAGTTACAACTTACACCTTGAAACTAACTTTTCGACCACTATGTTATATTTATTATTTTCTGTGACATAATAAGTATTGGACTCCGCATTCTATTTGTATAGTCCAGTGGTCGGCAACCTGCGGATCTTTGGCTCTCTACACTGGCTCATTGTGTCTTAGACAAACTTTATATATGGAATTGAAAAACTTAATAACTAACATTTACAGATTACGGTGTAATTTATCAGGGCCCCAACCTCAGAACTTGCCAAATCGTGGGTAGTGTTGTGCACGCGTGCTTCGTACTCGTTATGTTATCGAATTAATGAAAACGATAACGGGAATGGAAAAATGAACGTTAAAGAGAAGTAACAGCCGTTACTATTTATAGTAACGGGATAACAGATATATTTAATACTACCCTCGGTTGTAAAAGCCACTATGATAATGAGGAAGAATTGCTTGTATTTAAGATGCCATAGAAGCCAGCTGAACTCAGACACTCTTTTCTTTGGTCTGTCCAGGGACGATCTTGTTGATCTCAAGGCTGTTTACTTGTATTCAAATCATGTCAGGGATGGAAACGTTGAGTATGGAAATGGCACCTTTTGAGTGGTCCACCCAAATTTCGAAAGCTTAAGGTGCGGTACCGCCTATTATAACTGGATGCTCACTTTAATATTCCACACAGCCTATCACGAATCGGTGTGGTCTTTCCTCTTAAATGAATGACCAACCCCTCTCTCAAATTATTGAATCTCATTCTGATATCAAATAATGGAGAGAATAGGTAGTTTCATATGCAGGGATGTGCAAGCTAAGTTACTCTTTCCTTCTAAGTATTTCTAAAACATGTTCAATTTGCTATCATAATCTATATACTCTGACATTTATGCGCAACAGCAGGGATTTATCCAGGATTTTGCACTCTTTCTTGCAGGCACTCTGCTGGGATGGCGCATTTTTGTACCGTAATATATTCATCCTATTTAGTAATTGGATTCTCACGGTGCACTATTTGTCCTTTATGGCTCCTGGACTGGCACTTTAGGTGCCTGTCAAGCACATAAACCAACTCTATAGCCATAGATGGCAACAGTATTACAGTTGATGTATCTTTGTTAGTAGAAATCATTATGTCCGTATAGCATACCATAGTTGTGAAAATTATTTCGAAATTCCCTATGTAAAACTCGGAACTTATTCCTAGATGATCCGAAGTACGAGATCACATCCAACAGTTTCCATATGATATCTATGATAAGTCAGATAGCGAATTGCACGTTGCCCAAAAGTTCCTGGACTGCAATGTACTAATTGTCAGAGTCCAAATAGATTGGTTTCTGCTGCGCTATACGTAAGTTACCTGACCCAATTTTGTTACTTAATTAACCCGACGATAACTTTGGGCTTTACTATAAATAGAAAATATATTTGGGCGCATTATGAATATTTTACATCAGCTGTCAAAATGAATACAATTTAGGGGCTCACAAAGAATTGTGATGGGGCTCTAGCCCCAACTCTAGCGCCTCAACTGGAAGTACCCATTGATAACAGCATCAACATACCCTGCGTAGACAAAAGTATTCATCCATTGCTAAAATTTCCATACAAATAGTACGAATCTTGTCCATCCTTAACGGCCCAATGCATTAATTCTGTAAGATTTATAGCATATCTATTACAGTATTGACATCAAGAATTGACCCACTATTGAATTATATGTAAGGAAATTTTAGGTATGGATCAATACTTTTGTCTTGGTAGGGTATGTCCGGGTATACCTAAGTTGCATCCCAAAGGTACCCCATAGAGGAAAAGTTAGTAACCCCTCTGTAAAGGTCATTATTATTTAGTTGCCTTTTTTCTCCGGGTTGTTATCAAACGAGAACATTCTCTAACTCACAAGGTATACTCTTCGCATTTATATTTATTTCTACAATGTAACGTTGTTAACCAATCACGGCTGATGTTATACGTCCGTAATTAAAATTAACTCTAAAATTTACCAATCCGTATCACCAATTCACACACCAAAAACGATATTTACACCATTTTCTGTCATAAAATTATACGACCGTATTCGATTAATACGAACACCAACTGGCGTGAAGAGGCTAGGCCTTGGTCACTAATAGAACAACGGTGGAGTAACTCTGATGGCGGTGACTCGCTAATATTTCAGCCATGTCCACTAGAGTCAGACAAGCCAGCAGAGGTGGTAGGTGTATAAGGAACTAGCGACACATGCGCACCCTCTGGCACCTGGCCTTCAAGTTCACCGTTTGTTATGGCATTTAGTTGAGAAGTATAGTGGATAACATGATGTGACCTTTACCCAAGATTCCTGGATCGGTACTTTCTTTAGCAGAGATTCCTCCTATCAGGCATTTTCCTGAAAGAAAAAGAGCCATTGAATACATCTATGTGCTCGAACTCAGAGTCGGTACTTTGGGTCAGGATCAGTGCTAAATTCCACTTAAAATCCTCTCCATATCTAGATAAATCATTGCTTCACCCTCTCGTGGATTGATTTGTGAAAATACTCTTTGTATCTCAATTTATGTATCGTTTGTTGATCATGATGTAAAATTAACCCTATGTTTAGTACTATTATAAGCTATTTCAATGGGGATAGTGTAGAAGAGAATGCTTCTAGAGCACGAATATATAGCCTAGGTTACCTTATTTTACCTATTGATTAATGATTTTAACTAACACGCGACGTATTTGTTAAATTTCAGTCCTGTCCACACGTGCATCCCTGGTCCTAAGCAATGACCAGTTGTAAGCCATTTTGAATGTGTAGGCTATGATATATGTATACAAGTATATATATATTACCGTGGCGCAAAATATCACATGTTTCTGATCATTCTCTGTTTTGGATACGTATATTGTTAGTTGTGTTGATGTTAGTCTCCACATCAAAATTTTAAGTCATTTAGTCGAGACTCTCTGGTGTCCCAAGAATTCCAATAATTTCTATGGGAATGAATGCATGCATGGAATGTTGGTATATAATTCGTGAAAAATATTTGAAATAGTTTTCAAAGTGTGATATTCAGATTCAGCTAAAGCGCACACAGGGATCCTATTTTGAGTTTTTCGAAAACAATGTCCACATAGTTTTAGAAGGTCTATTTTTACAAAGATTTTGTTCCACCCTACCATTTGGCGTGGAGGGCCCCATTTCTTGATAATCGATCAGAGGGAGCATAATGTATCCCCTTCGTCTATGCTATATGTATCATGTGCCATCCTTGAAGTTTTTGGAGAAATATCTAATGAAATGCGCAAGAGACCACACTTGGACCGGGTAACGTATAAACCGGGTCACTATTTTCAATTAATTTCGGGTCTGAACCGGGTCACTGATTTTGACTTGACCCGGTTTATATCCTTATAGATAATTCAATTATATTGGTTTGTAAAATCATAAAGAATAGTCAATATTAGTTAGATGTTTCATTTTCATGAATTTTGAAACACTGTACTTTGTTCAGACTTACCAACCCCTTCTACAAATCTCCCTGAATTTTCATTGCCAAATCGCTGGATATTCAAAAGTAGTAACATCTAATCATTATCAAATCGCATGAATATGGAAAATTAATGTTTTGAAAACCGGATTGAATAACGAAACCGGATCCCGGGCCTGAGGTTTCAACCTGGTCTACCGGGTCACCGGGTCAGGAAATCATGAGCCGGTCCAAGCCTGCAAGAGACTATTCCAACAGACATTGGCCTAAACGGAAAATGATGTGAAAATTTTTGACATTCCATGGTTTAAGTGGTATTGGCTTGCGAAAACTAAAATGAACTCTTTGTGTAAGATTTACGGTGAACACGATTATCAACTTAAACGACTATTTCATTAATGTCAGACGAGATATGTACAAACATTCCATATGTACATATACTTGAATTTGTGCCTAAGGCTTATATCAACACCACTAACAAGATATCGAAACAGAACGATCAGTAACATTTCGTGGTTTTAGCTAACCTAATAAATAAATGTTTGTATGTGTAGATTGGTTGAAGAGGCTGTGAGTCCTCAGGTCTGATTTTACTATACGGGGAGTTTAGGCCTAGTACAAGTTTGAGTCTTGGACAAAAATTCAAACCCATAATGATATTATGACGTAATTGTCATTTTTCTGAATTTTGAAAATCATAGTTACCCTCAATGTGCCAAATAACCAAGAGTTATGATTCTCTCATAATGGAATTATACGACGCAACAGTGTTGTGGATTGATGCATTTTAAATGGAAAATTAATTGATTTCATGTCTCAGTCAAATCCTTTTTGCAATTTAATTTAGCTATAAGTACCCATATGGATATATTTCATCCGTTGCTAGGATCTGTCTATAAAAATAAAGTACACTGTCGCATAATTTTTGAAAGTATAATCTATAATTTTCGCCGTCACAGGGTTGCCATGGGAACAGAGAAATTTATTAGTATACCACAGCCTGTAATCATTATTATCACACATGAGTACTTGCAGTGAACCTTCGTATTTCGTACATCAGGACAGGGCTCGATTATACTTGTACGTCTTATAGTATCGGGATTCATATTACCGAGTCATTTACATGCATTTGCTAATATTGCTAATAATCATTGAGGTTGTGTATATATTTCTTTATGCTTTATGTTGGTTTAGTATTTTTAGCTCTGTCAATACCATCATTACACCTGTGGAAAAATTGATCTTTCATGACAAGTGGTGTTCCTAATTTTATACATGGTGGCTAACGGCAAAGTTGCCATCAATTGTATACACTGCAATAAAGGGTCCAAATTTGCTGATAAACGCCCCAAGTTTGAACTTTATACACTATCTACGAGAATGTCATTCAGTGACTTCGAGAGTTTTCTAAAACACAACGGACTCTTTCAGATTAAACGTCGTCGCACATTTAGCAATGAAGGCGAGAAGATTCCCCCATTCTTTCCATATACATCACCGTTATCTTCAACTCGTGTGAATATGATTGATTGGGTGCTTACTAATATGATCATTACTGATAACGAAACATTGAGATTAGTTGAACGATTAGGATTTCGCCAGTATACTGCTGCTATTAATCCTAGTTATAAAATCTCGGGAATTATACGATCTCACAACACTTCTCTGAAATCGAATTGGAAGTGAAGGCCACAATAAAGAAGTCGTTGGGCAATGTAGATTCACTAACATTATGTGCGACATGTTATTTTCTAGGCCGCTCAAATCGTATCTCGGTGTCACCCTATTCTGAGCATATCGTGGATGAATCTTTAATGCAACTTTATCTTGCAATTACATTTCGGAAGAACAAACTAGCATCAGAATTGCCCAATCATTGATTGCTGAAATAAACTCCTGGGGTATCAATGCAAACAAGATTACAGCTTTTGTGTCTGATAATGGTTCTGATATGGTGAAATGCTTTGAGATTGTCATTCCGAATATTTATAGAGAAGAACTAGATGATACAGAAGGAGAAAGTGACATTGAAGACTTATATATTGATAGCGATCTTGATAGTGATATGTTAGTGACTAGTGAACTGAATTGGGCCAAAGCAATTTTAACAATACAACCAAAAATGCCAATAAACACGATGTACCATATTAGATGCTGTTAACATACACTCAATTTAGCGGTGAAAGATTTTCTAAAAATTTCATACTAATTTAGGTAATGTAGTCGCAAAAGTTACCAAATTAGTCGTGGCTCCTCGGACTACCACTCATGATTCTGAGGTAATATCAAACACTGCCTTGTGTGAGTTAATACTGCCAGTAGAACTAGATGGGATTCTCAATTCTTAATGTTCGAAAGTATCATTAAGCTCTCCAATCATATTGATTTTTCGCTATTGGTAGCCAATAGTAGATACCCTTTACCGTAGGGTGAGTTGGCAATAATTAAGAGCTATGTGCATTATTGAAGCCATTGAGAAACTTGAATGTATATCTGCAATCGGATGAATTTGGAAGAGTTGGTAAGGATTTCACTTCTATTAGGAAGACAGCGGAAGCAATAGTTGAGAAATCGCAGGGTAGTGATATCAACCAGCTTTCATCGATATTAATGAGCAGCTTTAGTAATATGTTCATAGAATGTACAGATGAATTTAGGCTAGATGCTATATCAGCTTATCTGGATCCCAGATATTCATCATATATACCGGAAAATGAACGAAACTGTGTAGAATCGATCTTCATTAATACCTACGGTTTATTTTACAATGACGCTTATGGGAAATAACCAATTGTTAGTATTATCGAGGAAGAATTTCTAGAAGATAAGCACGAACAGGTTGATGGCATGGACGAACTATATTTACAAGGAGCCAGGGTATTGACATTGCCAAAATCTGCAACAAAGTAGTTGGAGCTGAGTTAAAATATTATAATGATTTGCTAAATGGAACTAGAGCTGTACTTGATAGAAAAGTATCTGGTGAAGAATTATTGAAATGGTGGAATGAAAAGAAGGATGATAGGAAGATTTTGCAAAGTCTGTCTGTTAATCTATTACAAAATCCCGCCACTTCGTCTTCAGCTGAAAGAATATTTATTGAGACTGGTTTATCAATTCTCCAAGAAGAATGAGAATGAAAGTTGAGACATTATCTCAGCTCATGATCCTCAATAGGAACTTTATTAATTGATTTTACATAGACTAGAATTTTAGTGTTTACTTAGGTAGATTATACGTCCTCAACAATTTATATGATATGTATTTGATAATATTACACTAGTCGTAGACTCTCGTAAATCCGAATTTTGGGTAATTCGAACAGAATTTGTTGGTTGGCGTCCGTATTAACCTGAATAATTATCTCTATATAATTAGGATATGATTTGATTTGGATGGATTTGATTTGGATTTGAATGAAATATCAATCAAATTGACAATTCTGCGACGTAATCTTGACTGTGCACAAGACAAAAATTTACCATATTTCAAGAATTTTGAGAATGTCTTCATACTCGAGGCCCCACCACCCAAGTGCGAAAATCAATAACCCAAAGCCACGTAGCAACTCCAATGTCCAAATAGAAAGTCATTAAATATAATTCGGATCGACACCATAGATAATCTAATCTTTTTTTAACCAAATATTCAAACTTGAGGCACATAATGCTGAGTATATTTAGTTACGTAGCGAACAAAAGCTTTGAAAAGTTAGGCATATATTCTTAAGCTCAATCAAAGGGACGACGTGCAATTTTCGCTGCCTGTCTCGCCCAAAGACCTTGTTATTTTTGAAATAATTTATGCTACTTTAAGTTTTCTTTGGTGTATACTGTGTACACTTACATTTATTGTTACTGACTTCATCATTAACTATCTCCTAAACCATAGTTTGGGGCTAAGTTGCCTAATTCATGAATAATGAATAATTCCTGAATTATTGAATAATTCATTATTTACTAGGTTAAAAATTAATAATTCATTTTGGATAATTCATGAATAATTCATTTTGAATTATTCATTATTCTTGAGGATATTTCTATGAATTAGTCAACTTAGATGCCTAGTATTATTCAATCACTCAACAAATTATATTCTTAGCATATCTTAAATTATTATGAATTCTTCATGAAGTACAATGATTTATGAAGTATTTAAAATTAATTATTCATGAATTATTCGAAAAGAATTATTCATGAATTATTCAAAAAGAATTATTCATTATTCTTGAGGATATTTCTATGAATTAGTCAACTTAGGTTTTGAGAACTTGATAACTCTATCAAGAGAATTACCATCAGGGGCACCACATTCATTCGAATAATGCTACGGCGAAAAATTTAGACTTGAATGTGGTACGGTGGCTCCTCAAAAGTTAATATATTACGACAGGAATCACACCTACAAACTGTCTACAATATGGAAAGTTATACACGTAGATACTAAAATATCAATTATTAACGAATTGTGTATTTTGGGGTGTTTAGGCTTGAATAACACAGCTAGCATTCCAAAAGTGGTCCGACGACGCCGGACCACCCTAAAAGTGTTACGTCGCTCTCCGCACCAGCCTACAGCATATGCCATCCCTGACCATTCTCTGTTACCTATATTCAGATTACGACTTTTATTCATAAATTGTCTTTTTGAATAATAAAACTGGCATCTATTTATTCATTGGTTGGCTGCTTTATAATCTGTTTGATATACAATGCCGGTCAAAAAGAATTGCTCAAAATGAATGTAAACAGTATAGTAAATGTTAAATTGTATACACTGACCAGATAGTTGAATTCTTGCGAAACCATACTCAGCCATATGTATTTTGACAAGTAACACACCAACACAGCTAATCCATTCATTATATTTGCACAACTTACAGTTTTTATTTTGTATTCTTTTTTTTTTCCAATTTATCAGTTTTTATCGAATTTTCAATGCCTTCTAAACCCAGAATTTCCATTGAAAATCGAGCCAACCTGATACTACTTTTAGAAAGCGGCCATTCTCAGAGGAGGTATCTAAATAGTTGGGTGTAGCCAAAAAAGTGTAGTCGAGATCCTTAAGAAACACAGGCTGACTGGCACGGTAAGAGACCTCGCTATTCCGAGTAGGCCTCGTGTCGCAATCAAAAGGCAAGACAATTTATTGGTCAGAAAATGCAAAAAGGATCGATTTAAGACTGCTTCTCAAATCAAAGCTGAATGTTATCAGAATATTCGATAAAACTTTCCACTTCAACAGTTCAGAGAAGGTTACGAGGGGCTGGACTGTTCGGACGAAAACCACGAAGGAAGCCCGCCTTACTACCAGCACAAAAGAGACCAACTTTCCTTCGCAAGATGGCACAAGAATTGGAATACTGAAGAATGGGCAAGAGTTGTGTTCAGTGACGAATCTAGGTTCCTACTGTATACTAATGACGAGAGAGCCTACGTCAGGAGGATGAAAGGGGAGGAGTTCTCAGAGAGGTGTCTTCAAAAAATTTGCAAGTTTGGTGGAGGTGGCATCATGGTTTGGGGATGCTTTTGCTGGAGTGGCGTAGGACTCTTGTGGAAAGTATCTGGGAACTCAATACAAATTCCTACATTGATATATTGGAAAATGCACTAATCCCAAGCGTTGATTTGAATTCTCTACATTCTGGATGGACTTTTCAGCAAGACAACGCCCATGCCATAGGTCAAAGGGTACTAAGCAATGGTTTGGTGAGCAAAAATAGAAGTTATTAATTGGCCTGCTCAGTCACCTGATCTAAATCCGATTGAGAATCTTTGGGATCACATTTCCCTCAGAATTCAAGAGAAAAGCCCATCCAACCACTCAGAGTTGTGGAATGCCATATTAAGCACTTGAGATAGCATCGACATTAACAGGCTTCATACTCTAATTGAGAGTATGCCACAAAAATGTAAAGCCGTAATTCAAGCAAGAGGAGGTTCTACTAAATACTAACAACAATTTACTTAATTATAATATAGCATTATTGTTAAAATCAGTCATAGATATAAGAAATTGGGGTAAATTTATTCTGAGCAATTCCTTTTGACCGGCACTGTATCTGTCAATGCTCGACACTATTTTCATCTCTGGTTGAAGTTGAATTCTGCAAATTGCACTGTATATTATATTTTTTTCACACTTAGATCCCTGGATACACTGGGCATACAACAACAGAATGTAACGATATTTCTGAACACCCGTGTTTTAACTCTAACAATAATAACTACACTTGTACTTCTAAAGGTCCTAACATTCAAGGGTATTCTGGCTGCCAACATTGGACTCAAACTCAGCCAACGCATCATATTATGGATCATCGAGGCGTATATTCTGCCACCAGTCTTAGAGAATTTAAATTCTTTCCTTCACAGAAAACTAATGATTCTCCATTTACCCGTAGTGGAGTGCTGTCCAAGATGATATCTCTAACTAGTCCTTATAATCCATTTATAAATCAATTGTAAGAAGTATTTACTTAAGTGTGATATCGACACTCTTTATATGATTATATATATTGTAATATTCTTGTAATCATATTTCTTCCTATATTTATAAGCAGTGTACGAGCTTTCTATCTATCTACTTGTAATTTCCTTCTTCAATACACCAATGCTGTTCAGCCGTGACTTTGCGGTTCAATCGGAATATCAATGATTTTAGAGCTAGTGAAATAACTTGATCTGTCATAATCGCGACAGATCAAGTGTTTTCACGGGGTGTAATTTCCATTTTGTTCCTTTCTTCTCACTTATATTAGAGAAACCTTTGTTTAATTACCCTGATCACATAAAGTATAGATATTCCTGTCAATCTAGGGTTTAACCCAGAAATATATATATAATATAACTACCAATTTTACAGATCACTCCTTGCTAGAGTTTGGAATCCGGATAGTATTATCCACATAATATCCGGTATCCGGATAATATTTGGTCGAATATCCGGATAATTTGTCATCCATATATCGTTCAGAAATGGTAGTCTTAACACCTCAATCTACTCCTAAATGCCTTAGATTCAATACTTCCAACAAGCGTAGAATCTGAAAGAGCATTTTCTGCTGCAGGTCTATTTATCACCAAGATACGATCCCGGCTAAGTGACGATATAATAGATACATTATGTTTCCTGAAAAGCTACTTCAAGAAGTTAGATTACATTAAATATAATACATTAGTTTGGTAAATGAATATTAATCATTCTTATATTTCAGTTATTCTTCAAAATCATTTCGTATATTAGCATAGCATAGTATTCATGCAATACGGCATAAAGTGAGTCTAATAACAAACTTGGAAAAGTATCACTATAAAAGGGATATCCAGATATCTGAATGAAAAACTATCCGGTATCAGGATATCTTTCATTGTCGGATAGTTCCAAACCCTACTCCTTGCTATGTCTAATAATAGCAAAACTATCTAAATTCATATAACTACTTCAGTTTAATCCGAGACGAAATTTAAGGCGATAGTTGTGATGTGCGAAAATTATCGCGTCCTAACCCCAGTCTTTGTTGGACCCAGCTATTCTAGTTTTACACATATCGACCCTATAAATGACCTGTTAACACATTTTGGCTAAGATTGTTCACTCTCGCCTTCCAAATTTTCTGTGATTTTTATATTTTTGATAAAAGATGCATGTTGAAGAAAAAAATCGCGGTATTTGTCAAGTTGGTAAATTCGAAACACTGGATTTGCAACTTTCAAGTTTCACATTGCACTATGGATAACGAAGAAATGGCTGTATTTTCGAATATCTAGTCGAAACATGTAAACTATTTAAGATGCCCCCTTAAATGTATAACCTACTTATATAAATACGCTGACCACGTAGTAGCTTTACTTCTCAAAAATTTGCTATGTCATCATCTAAATACGCAAATATCTATTTTTGGATGATTTTGAGCAGACTTGAGGCTGTTTTTACCCTGTACAAAGTAATTTACATCTTCAAAACCTATACTATCATGATATCCTGTTAGTGATTCGAAAACGTGGAAATTTGATTGAATTTTGACACATTCCTCTGTTGCTATCAAATGTATATGGCCACATTCTAGCCATATTTGGAAAATATTGATGATAGACATCCCTTTTGACACTAGTGTATCCACAATATGGACTTCCAATTAATGAGTAATACAGGTGTGCATCTAACTCGAACGGTTAAGTTATTACATTATATGTGTTAAGTGACTAAATAACTTATTAAACTTTCGAGTTAGGTGCAAAAATTGTATTATTCATGAATAAGAAGTCCCCTATTGTGGAGATAGTAACGTGAAAAGTAATTGTGTATCATCAATATTTTTCAAGATATATGGCTAGAATTTCTTCATACACATTCGCATAGGAAAATCAAAGTTTCCACTTCTATTCGAAACACCCACATGTTATCATGATACCATGTAAGCATCCGAAATCTACTCCAGATATCCAAAATAGATTATTGCGTTGTTAGATAATGACACAGCAATTTCTTGAAAAGTCAAGCGTGTAGCAATTACTGTATTTATATATGTTAGTACCTAATGCTTTTAAGGGGTATTTCTTAAGTGATATATGTGTTTGGACGATATATGCGAAAATGTAGCCATCTACTCGTTATCAGGGTAAATAAGGGTCGTAAGTGCTCCGCGCCAGCCTACAAGGTATGTGGCGGTAAACAATGGTCACTCGATGGAGTTGGGATATATTTGAGAATGGAATGTGGCCACATTTATGCGTCGCTAGGAAACATATCCCCAATAATATTCGAGGAGTTTCTTTCGAGTTATGACATTGCAAATACTTTTGCACTCTGAGATTAAATTGCCCGAAGTCATAAAGTCGCCATCTGACTTTACATGTCTATAAACTACAAAGATTGCCCCTGATTACGCTAAAGATTCCACAATAATGTGTATTAGTTAATGAGAAAATATAACATCGACCCAGAGGAACTAATTATGACAGATGTAATTCAAATTGCTCTACATTTTCTCATTATGACGTCATCGCCAGAATTCACGCTTTAATATCTCATGAATCCTATATATAGACTCGGGATATACTCATTAAATCTATTATCAGTGTGTAGTATATTGATCATAATTGCTCCTTGAGATCATAGAGACGAATTTTCATCTCAGATTGCAAAAATCATATTTGTGATGTCATAACTCGAAAGATATTATATCGATTCATAAAACCTTTCACTGGTATTTTTAATTGCTGACATCTTGCTACATACCAATATTTATACATATATGTTGAGGTTGGTGGAGTGAGTGGATGATTTGACATAAAATTCTCCGTCGGGCTTTACTTGTAGTTTCAATATTGAAGGAACAGTGAATTTTAGCCCAATTAAAGTATTGCATATTTGTAGGACAAATTTTCAATTAGTATATGCTAAAATTTTCAGTAATCTGTCAAATTATTTGTTTAGTATGTATTTATCTCTTAAATATTTATTCTTTGTTGCCTTGTAGTACGATAAATATTCGATCTTTCATTTCAAATTGAATCTCTACAATATACATAATTTGATTTGGCACGTTTCTGAGTTGCTGTTGAAACCATAGATTCAACAAGTTTTTGGCAGTATCCACCTATATGTTATACCTCGACAATCGTTACAATTATTGTCTCGCAAGCATACCCGATACATGGTACATAGCTGACTTCCCGTTACCTAATTATACATTTTGATATGATATCACTTACGATTGTGATCCAATTATGAATATGCCCATATATCGTCATTTCAATATTAAGCAGTATTCTTCAGAGATATATCTACATGTATTCTAAGGGTATGAGAAGATGTGTCTCTACTTTAAATTGGCTATCCTGATTTGACCATAATTTCAAAGATTATCGAGTAATAAATGGATAATTCGAAAACATGTGAATCCATGGTCTGTGCCAGTGCTTCTCAACTAGGGGGATGGCAATACCGAAGAGGGGGATACAAATTTGGAGTGATCTATACCTGGGGTGTGCGTAAATAATTTAGTCAGAGAAGGCTCCTCGCTATCGCTACTTATTTTATATCTTTGTATTCAGTTCCTCGCTCTTTTAAAACCCATTTGCATTATACGTCGATAATGTTAGTACTCAGATATAATTACTGTTAATACTTTGTAAGCGCTACGATGTAAGGGTTCGAAAAGATGGCATGCATCTGACAAATATAAATTGCTTTTATAGGACAATAAATACTATGATTTCAATTGTGAATGCGTAATCGATATGTGAATTCCAATAATGTGAATATTATGGCATCCAATCCCTCCTCCGACGTTCCATCAATCTCTAAATACCTGCTAACCCCGATGGATATGTCACTGGAAGATATGATGGACTTAGACACATACTAGTAGAGGAGTTATTATATTTACAGGCAAATGAGGAGGCAAAAGCTAAATATTCTTGTGCTAACAAAACTAAATTCTGGTTTTTAGTGAAGGGGTAACACCAAATCTTTTCAAAACAGCTGAAAGATTGCTTTTGCTTCCATTTCCAACAACATATTTTTGTGAGAAAACGTTTTCTTCAGGGATTTCTTAGGTCAAAACACCGCAGGCAAATTGACTTCAGAGAAAATTTAAGGATATCAGCATCAAGTTATAGTCCAGATATTGAAATATTAGCATCTAATAAGCAATTACAAGGTTTACATTAATTACAGTGAATTTGAATTAAAACAACAAGATTTCATATTATTTGGAGAGAGGGTGGGGTGTGCCAAAAGGGAGACTAACATCATAGGGGGGGAAGACAAGAAAAGGTTGAGAACCACTGGTCTGTGCGATAACACAGAAACCAGTGCACTTATTAAAACAGATTTTTCTATTTTGTACAGAAACGGTTTTAGAGCATTTGGTATTTGTCCATTTTGAAAATATATCAATAACCTACTTTCTACATGGTTTCAATGATGAAGCACAATTTTATACATATTTGCCAATTCAGCTAACAAATGACATCCTTTCAATCTGAAATTTCACAAATGTGGTATTATGACTTGTTACATATCAATAACATTTATTCAGTGAATATGTACCAGATTCTTATTAAAATTATCGGCGATTATAGAATTGTCCATCATAATATATCCACTTCCTTTTATCCTTTATCAAAAGTAGTTAGGCCTAATCTTTAGTAGGCTATGATATAATTCAAATTATATCACCTGGAGACTAAATCGATAATGCCGAATTATTGCCTGTATTCCCTGTCACAATGTATAGAATTGATCCTAGACGCGCAGCTATCTCAAAAATGATCTCTGACACCTGTTTCAAGCATTTTTAATGTGGAACTTCACGACACATTTTGATAATCTTTAACCTTATATTGACCCGCCTGTAAGGATATAAGTTTGAAATATTTTTTCTGCTCTTGAGAAGACTTAACATTGGTTCATTTACTCCAAATCTAAGTTTAAGTTTAAGTTTTATATCAATAAATTGATACGATTAGGTTAGATAGTTGGTTAAGTTACAGCTTAGAACATGGAATACACTTGTTTATCAATGTTCCCTTATCACTCGAAAATCTTAGGGTCATTTTAATATAGCCATTTATAATACATACCTAACTCCCCAACCGTGATTATACATTTAGATATGATAAAATAATTGAGCTATCTGAAATGACAATATATGGGCATATTTAGGATTACGTGACAAGGCTACGCGATATCATATCATAATGTATCATCTGGGATTCAGGTAAGGGAACTTGGGCATGTTTTTAGATTATATTTTGGCTTTCTTGAGTTGACCATTATTGTAAAGATAATCGAGGAATAATTGAAAACCTTCACAAACAAGTGCAATCCATGCTCTCAGCTGTAGCACAAGGACTTGTCAACGTTATTACTACAATTTTCTATAGTTTGTTTAAACAAGTTTTTCAAATATTTTATTTGAACTCTACAATCAATAATTAATAATTGCGTTTTATGGTGTTTTTCAATGTATTTGGCGATCATATGACGTCTTTTCGACGTGATACTTATATCCTAGATGTGGAACGTGTGATTAATTGCATCATATTTGCAAAACTTGATAGCTTCTGCAAATTTAGAATATCATGAATTATTTGTACTTTAAATCATCATCAATGCATTTCTTATTCATCCCTAGTCCAGAAAATACTTTTAGTTTCCAGTCCTTGTGTTTAGTAGTTCATGGTAATGATTATTCTACAAGATTTTAGAAAATGATGAAATTCATGATAATATTTTTTCGACTACATTAAAAATTTAAACAATTTTTTATTTTCTAAGAGATGTACGTTATTATTTGTTTGATATGAGAATGCAGATTTGGATATGACATGTCAAAATTCTCCTGATTTATAAATATTTAAGAATTCCCATTATTACAAACCAAACAGGACACTTTGTGTTTACGCCACCTATGTTACTTTGGTTATAAGTTGCATATACACAATATTTATGTATCGTCAAAAAACATTCACTTCAAATTTTAGGTTTATGGATAAATATAATGGGTAGAACAATAGGCGATATCAATGGCGGAAATCTCTGGGGTTCAGTTGCCCCCCGATAATATTATCTCCATCATGAATATTATTTTTAATTAAATTGAGTGTTAATCCAACTATTTTATAAGTGTGAAAATTTCGCCGAAAACTTATAAGAGGGTTCTAGGTATGCTAACAACTTCAACCTTGGCTAGAAATATATAACTCAATATAAGTTATATACCATTATAAAGAGTGCTACCTAGAATTCTCTGCATTTTGTGACACTTTCCCTTTGTCAACTGTACATATTTTCAGTAACTATGGTAACTAGCAATTGTTAAATTAAAAAATAATATCCATAGTCTAAATTCAGATTTAGGATATACACTACGCATAATGGCCTTGATTGGGGATTATCTTCGAATAGGCATTCTTAGGTCTCTTAGCTATATGGAATATATTATTGGGGTATATGTTATCACCCCTCAAAGGTAGATGGCCTGGTCAGAATTACTGTATGGCTTTTATATTTGTAAATAAGACGTTATCAAAAATACTTGCTGTTAAATGCCAATTATTAAATTCTCTTAAGCTCTTAACCCTTCAATTTTGTGTACAACATACTATTTGTACATTTTACAATATTTGAGGATTCGTGGATCAAATTTCGTGTTGTTAGGCCATATTCACAAGTAGTTGACCCATTTCATACTCACCTATAATATTTTCGGATACTATATTTTATTTTTCAAAAGTTCTGGTCAAACTAGAAAATGCACACAATTCTAGGTGCTACAGAAACATCTTATGCAGTTCCTGCTGTATATGAATCACATTGATATAAAGTAATATATTTTTGTCAACTATGCTGAGATTTCTCATTAACAATTTGAGAACTACTGTTTCCATTCAATATCTCTCTTGCATTAATCAGCCTAATTTGAGCAACGTCACCGAAAATTGGAAATTGGAAATATTACTTATTATACGTAATACGTCTTCATTGACAGACGTAGTAAACTACTTAGTGGTAAACAGGGATGTAGAATACTCTTAAAGTGGCTGAAAACGAAACCAAGAGTAAGTTATCCCTCTGGACCGACTCATCATCTGGACCGGCCTAGACTAATCCAAGATTTTAAGCGGTTTGGATGGATTCAGACCGTCCAGGTGAAGTTAATGACGATCTGGGCCGGGTAATGAAATAATCAACCTCTGTAACTCTGATTTGAACAATATTAAGTAATTCTGGCTAGAAACATTCCCTTGATCTCCTTCTCTTGGCTAGTGGAGGTAGTAATCCAGCAGAAAGGTGGTCAATATAACACAGTGTGGAAAAGTGCAATAATAGGTGAAAATTTGACTTCACTATTTACAAAAATTTATGTATGCATTCGATTTACACTATTTCAAACCTAGAAATATACTATTATTAGTCACTTAATGAACTTATAACATGTCTTACCAAAGTTTCAAAGTTAGGCAGAAATTTGAGATTTGAAAACCTGAAAACCACAAATATTTATTCTTCAAATACTCTTGCGATATTTCAGCATTCCAGGATATTTAGTAGTTCAATGGCGTTTATCAGTATTCGTATGCATTTTATGATTAATTTTAACTCGTTTGCAAAACAAATTAAATATTTATTTTTTCATTCTTAAACATTTTTAGTCGTCTATCTCTATCCATATTTCAGCTCATTGACCTACCTTTAGGTCCCCGATCTTACAATGCAAACAATTGCGATTTTGAATAGTTAACAATTTCGTATAGTATATCTTTCTAAATCTCATTTTCAATAATTTCTAGACCCGCCCAAATCCGCCCACTTATACTTTTCTTGACATTAAGTGCATGGGGACGCCCATTCGGATGAAATGTATTTTTAGGAAAATTTTAATTTTAATTGTAACATTTTATAATTACTGTATTTCTAATTACTTAGTATCATTTTATGGAGTATCCAATGTATAAATGAATTCAGTATACGCATTGTTATTCATGTTTATCAATAAATAGGGCTGGTTGGTATAAAACACTCATAAATTTAGAACTCATTTACTCTTGAACCATAATTAATAATTATAGCAAAATACTACAGATTACGTCATAGTCCCATTTCCAGAAGTGAAAATAATATTCTGGTGCCACTTTTGAAATCTACAGTGTCGATTTACCAAATATGACAACATTTTAACATATATCTTCAGTGTAAATACCAATTACCCCCAAATCGCCATTTTTGCCACACTGTGTATAATATTCGCGAATAGATTGATGAAAAGCTGTTGACGAGGTATTAGTAGATATTCTTATTTTTCTCTACATATTGAGAAAATGCCAAATATGCAACAAACAACAAATTTGAATTTCTTTAAGAAAATCTGTGTTCGTTAAGTGCAAGAAATTCCTCTAAATTACATAGTACATATTGAAAAGAATATTTGGGCCTAAATGAGAAATGCTGGTATTTGCTCCAAATGCTTCCACCGCCACTGGCAGTTGTGGACAATGTAAGAGTAGGTAATTTAGTCGTTTATTGGAAGTTAAGCTCAGGTGCCTAAAGATAACCAAAATAGTCAGATATAGTATAAAATACACTTTGTGAAGACTAATTGTAACGAATTATTCCAAATTGCTTCTAATAGTGGTATTCCTTCAGGATAGTCAAATCCTCAAAGAGTAATGAGAAAATTGTCGTAAGTGTAAATATGAAAATCATGGAACTCAAAAACTGAAATGGGGGTGCAACGTTTGAGGATGTTGGGCCATGGTGTAAGTCAGTGATAAGATTAGGAGTAACGTAGTTCCTTGTTCCGAATATCCTAATTCTTTACTTCTAACACAATATCCCCCAAAAATGATATGCAGAAGCAAGAGTACAACTCTATCTAATCCAGTCTCTGTGGGTGAGCTTCAATTAGATCGAGATAATAACAAAACATTCTCTAATAGGAATTTCCTATTTTTTACGACTCTGATGATGTCACTAACCGGATTGTAATAAGTAAACAAGTACTATGAAATTAAAATTGTATAATATTGAATAAATTAATAAGATTCCAATCGTAATAAATATTTCAGATTTCCATACCCAACATTTTGAAATCTTGAATAGTGGTACGACTTTGGCCGGATTAAGCATAATTCGGGCCCTAACTTCATGCAACTTCAACTATCCCATACTAAAACCATCCCAATATTATAATTAAGTTACTCTCTAACTTTGGTCAATATTTACTCAAGTTTACTAATAACTGATATTTTCGGATTTTCTTTCTACAAAACTCGAGATAATTTCTCCGTCATCAATTTAGTCCATTAGCTCACGTTCAATGGCTACCTTTGCTAGATCAGCGAATCGCTCTGCCGAATTTATTTTGTGTATTAAATTCTTCACGTTTCATGTAGTTGAAACACCTCTCATTAGTTGCTACTGTGCACAACATGAGTGTCAAACAGATTCCGGCAGGGATATGGTGACATTAAGAATCACTGAGTCAATGTCTGGTTGCATAGATAAACATACAAAGAATATATCGCCGAAATTTACACGATCATTTATGTTCCCAATTTTGTGATTGTAGAATGACATAGATTGAATTGAAAAGTACAAATATACTCTACTACATCGTCTTATTGATTTAGGTATGTACAATGTAGGGATGTTAGATATACTACTGTAATTGTAAATTTAGTCTCACTGTTATGAATAAACAATTCTTATGTAGCTCCACAATTTTGCTTAATCCATTCATTAACCAGTGCGAAGACGAAGTAGAACCAGAGGCCTTGCGCTGCACCTAATTCAGGTAAGTATGCCACTGTTTAATAACCTGTGCCCCACCAGTAGCAACTGACTTGCCTTCCACTGGTAACAACCACATTAATTAAGAATGAATCTCGTAGTAGTGCAATAAAGGACAAAGATTTATTGCAGTCGATGCCCTGAGTCACGGCCGAACCAAATATAGACTGGTTGGACCCACCGGACCCTGTGCGATCGCACAATCAGCACCTGAGGTAATCTGACTCTGGGTACACCGTACCGCCTAGTACCGTACCTAAACACGAATAGTTATAAGTATAGATGTCAAATCCCCGAAAACTTGAGGTTAATTCTTATCAATTCCCATATAATACTCCACTTATAGCCCGTAGAGTAAGAATTAAGAATTGTATAATCTATACCAGTGTTTCTCAACCTTTTCCACTTACTGCCCACTTAAGTCGTTTACATTTCTCCCACGCCCCCTTCTCGTAATACTGACTAAACATACTATAACAAATTTATATCACACATTTATTTACTTTGTTTATATATTATCAATGATAATAGTATATAGAAGATCAAAGTTCATTAACAGTTATTTATTATTAAGTCTGATGTTCCTGATTAATGGGATCCCTGACATTGGTGCTCACCTGCAAGTTTTGCCACATCTGGTTCAAATTTCGTTAATATCAAACGTGGATCGGCTGATTGGTGATTTCCAATCTATTTCGCTGTTTGGTATGTAGCCTTATTACTGCTCTAAGGCCCTTCTCAACTAAGTAGGAAGTAGAAAACGCAAGAATTAGAAGCTTCGTACTCTGCTTTAATAACGGCATACGCAAAGTATTCTTCGTTTGCACCCAGAAGCTCGAATAACCACGTTGATTAAATACTATTTGAGCTTCGATATCTGCTTGCAGCTCAGCTAGTTGTTCTTGAATTTCTTACTCTACCATCTGTAGGTCTGTATATAATGAGTTCATTACCCAATCTGGTACGATCAGCTGGGTAGCTGGGGTAAGTCCATAAATCGGATTTGCATATCTTCACTCATTGATTCGAGATGCAAAGTATATTACATAGTTAAACATCAGTTATATCAGGAATTGCTTGCAGCGAAGGGAACTGGTAAAACTCTCTGTGACAATATTCTGCTTATACGAGGGGCACTCAATAAGTTTTGAGCCTGACTATGTTGCGAGCTCATATATAAGTAAACCATTACTTCTTTCGATAAATATGGGATAAATATACCTCGCTGAAAATCTTGTAACTTTATCTTGTATACTTTTCAGATAGCAGTAGTTTGTTATCTATGGACCCCTTAGTTACCAAATCCTCAATACAGTTATCAAGGCGTGATTCGTACTAATACTTTTCAGTTCCAACTTTTGAAAACAATAAAAGAATGTCACGAAAATTTCTGCAGAGCCTTTCCAATCACAAGGCATCTGCGACAACAGCGACAAGATGGTACAGAGAATTTAAGTCTGGGAATTTTCATCGTTGAAGACCAACCCCGCCCTGGACCACCCCATACGCTGTTACAGAGGGAATTGTTGATTCAATTGAGGACTTTGTGATAGCAGACCAAAATGTTATATATGAGAGGATTCAGCACGAAATTGGCATTTCATCTGGGGCAGTGCACACCTTTTTACACCAATCCCTTCAGCTATGTAAACTTTGTGCTCGATGGATCCCATATCAGCTTCATCCTGAGCAGAAGCAGAATCGAGTGAAATGGTGCCATGAAAGGCTTAAAAAATTGAAAAATGGCAACAGTAGAGATGTTTCCAAGATAATAACTGATGATGAAACATGGATCTATCACTATGATCCAGAAACAAAGCAGCAGAGCTGTCCATGGTGTGAAATTGGAGAAGGTCCCCCAACACAAGTTCGCAAAACTCAGTACACCAAGAAACAAATGCATGCAATGTTTTGTAATACAATGGGTGTAAAACTGTTGTACCTCTTGAACCTGGTAAGACAATTAATTCAACCTGGTATACAGAGAGTTGTTTGCCTCTAGTCATAAAGACAATAAATTTACAGCGTCCTGGCACAGGATTAAGGGGAACTTTTTTGCACCACAATAATGCCAGATCTCATACATCAAAAATGGTAAGACAATTCATTGAAGAATCAAGACCACATATATTGCCACACCCCCTTATTCTCCAGATCCAGCACCCTGCGACATCTGGCTCTTTCCTAGAATAAAAATACCTTAAAGGCAGAAATTTTTCATCGAATTCTGAACTTGAGTGGCCCTTAGAGAAGTGATCGGAGACATCAACGAAAATGAATTTAAAGAAACTATTCAAGCTTGGTTTAAACCAGTGGTTCCCAACGGGGTGAGCCGTTGGATGAAGATGAGCCATTGGATGAAGATTTATTCTAACATTTGTAAATTTGCAAAATACTATTGTATCATTAATATGTTGTGCACTTCACCCATAATGACAATTCTAACACGTTCCCCACAAGAAGAGCTAAGTATTCACCATTTACAACCAATCAATGCTTTCAATTGTATTGTTTCTTTGTTTTGAATTAACAGTTCAGACGGCTTCTTAACAAAGAAGTTACAAAAAGTGATCATACCATGTTATTTCATTAATTACCTCAATAGTAGACACGATTTTTCTTGCATATCCAACCATGGCTGAAAACCCCAAGAAGAAATCCCGTCAATACTCCATAAATTATCTGAAATTTGGTTTCATCGCTTCACCTACTAATCAACGATTACCCTTTTGTTTACTCTGCAATCAAGTGTTCTCTAATGAGGGCATGAAACCTTCACGTATGTGCGGCCATTTGACGAAGAAACACCCTGATAAGAAAGACAAGGATCTCAAATATTTCCAGACTTTAATCAAGCAGTTTGCAAATCGTAGTTCCATAGATGGAATGATTAACAAAATTACTACTAAAAATGACGATGGTTTTGTTGTTTCTTACAATATATTTCTTTTAATCGCCAAATGTGGAAAGCCTCATACAACAGGTGAAAAGCTCATCCTTCCAGCTATAAGAGAGGTTATATCTACTGTCATGCATCAAGATGCGTCTAGTGTTGTTAGATCAATTCCCTTAAGTAACAACTCAGTTTTGAGGAGGATCGAAGAATTGGCTATAGATGTTGAACAACAGTTGTGTAAAGTTTTACAAACGACGGAACTCGCTTTGCAGCTTGATGAGTCAACCTTACGTGACAATGAAACCTTACTTATGGCATATGTACGATACATTCACAATGGTGTATCAAAAGAAGAAATGCTCTTCACAGTGGTTTAGAAGCAAAGAATAGACAAAAAATTGATTCCGTATTTGATGGTTTCTTTTCATTTTATATTGTTTAAATGATTCTCATTTAAAATATCTAAGCGATTGAGACTCTAGAAGCTGTAAAATTTCTTCATCAAAGATGCGAAATATTTATAGGAAAATTGCGGCTTCATGATTTCCAAATTTAGCCACAATTTCAAATGAACCTGTAAGAGTAATTACATAATCGAATGTTACTAATCTGGTATACTTTATATATTTCGACTATGCTAATTCTAAATATCTTGTTTCCATGCCGTATCTTGTATATATTTCGTGAACATAAGATTTCTAAAATCTAGTAAAATCCATACAGAATTTTTACAAAGAGGAATACTTAAAGTGTCAGGAAAAATAAACAACACAAAACAACAGCGCAAAATGAATCGGATACACGCATTACGATTCCTAAAAACGTAATCTAAAACCACAAAACCCGAAACAGTGCGCAACCTATAATTTTCAATGATATTCCATTACAACTTTTCGTTGCTAGGAATTCCCATTGTAGCATACTCCAACAATGGAATGAAATAGTATTGTATTTCGTTCTTGAAATTTATCATAGCGACTTATATATATAATCTACTGAATAATACAACATGTTTTTCGGAATTTCTTGAAAACAATGACAGAAGAGTTAACTTTCCCAAAGGCCCGCCTCGAATTGGCAAGAATCCTGAAAGACAATAATAATTGTATCTTGAAAACGACAAAATATTTCAAAGAACACTTTGAAATAGACTCTGATAATACAAAACTCTTGGAAACGTTGCTGTTAAGAATTCGGAACAGAGTCAAGAAGGCGAAGAGATCTTTAGATTGCTTAGAAGGAAAATGGTGGCATTCTAGCATTTCCATGAAACCTGAGTTAAAGAAAAATCATGTTTCTGATTTACTAGAGTCGTCTTCTGATGATGGTGAAGTTCCCATTCATTCAGTGAGTCATAGGAAGCATCTTGATGATCTCTCTCTGCAACAACAGCGTACTCGATTGTCAAGTCTGCTAGAATGCATTAAGTCACTCTCAGTTATTGAGAATACTACAGAAATAAGCATTACAGCACTCTCATTACAACTATTGGCAAATGAGGAGAATAATCGTCAGGTTGCTACGGTAGCCAGAGAGATTATTGTCAGTGGAGGATTCTGTAACCTCAGTAACAAGCATGTTCCAGTTGATAAAGCCTTATTCCTGCTGGATTTACTTGAAGTGGGCAGACGAAAATACACTCAACTACGTCAAACACTTCTACCAGACGATATACATTTCCCATCTTACAGCAAGCTAGCTAATCTGAGAGATGTCATGATTTCGCGATCCAGTATAACTTCATATCCTAATCCAGCTAAACCAATAGGTATACACGCACCATATTGTCTTCAAGTTCAGAAAACCCTGGAAAGAATATTATCAATGGTAGATCGCCCCACAAGTGAAGAATTCCCACTCACATTTAAAATCGCAGATGGCTTAGATGGTTCTGGTTGTCACACTATCTACAACCAGCAGACAACTAATACTTTCACCAAAAACTTCATTCTGTTTTGTTTCAAGCCCATCTCCATCCACACTGTAACAAACAGGATTGTTTGGCAGAATAAATCCCCTAATTCACCCTTCTCTCAAAGACCTATTTTTCTCTGCGCTGCGACAGAATGCGAAGAAAATATTCGTTCCTTCATGGAGACTATGATTAATCCCGATACAGCGATGTTGCAAAATGGGATTCCTTTAGAAAATGGTGTTGTCAATGTCGATATTATCCGCTCAATGTTTGATGGGAAGATGGCAGCCATTCTCTCTGGAGCTGGAGGAGCCAGTTGTCAGATGTGCACTGCCACACATAAAGATTTGAAGGACCGGAATTTAGTTCTTGAAGGGTTCCCCATCAACAGAAATATCACAGATGCAATCGAGTTATTTTCGCACATTGATGACATTGAGTCGTTCTTTGCTCTTTCGACTAATGAACGCTTCAATTTAACTCATCAACCAATTTCAGAGATTAACATACATCCGGCATCTCCACTTCATTCATACACAGGCGTATTTAGGCAAGTAATCTAGTACTCCATTAACCATTCAGAATTTGTCTTCACATAATTAAACCAATTTTAGGTGGTTCAATTTGCTGGTATATCATCTTCGCCTCGAAAAGTTTACCTGGTCCCCAACTTCACCAGTCATCAAGGAGTCAATGAAATTCCTTCAAACATTTATTCAGGAGAAGACAGGATTAAAGGTTGACCAGCCTAATTCTAGCGGTGGAACCACCTCAACAGGGAATGTTGCTAGAAGAGCCTTTTCTGATGAAACTGAATACCTTGAATGCATTCTATCAACTGTAGCAATACAATATCGCCCAATCTTATCAAAGATACATACTCAGCTTTCAGCCATTCTTCGGGTTTTCAATTCAAGTCACAAGGTTAACACTTTGGAATTGGGGAAGTGGTGCAAGGATACCTACCTTGTCATCTTAGATTCTTTCCCCTGGGCTAGCATGACTCCAACCCTGCACAAGCTCTTGGCCCATTCCGAGGAGTTAATACATGAGTCGAATTCTAGCTATGGCTTAAAGGCATTTTCAGAAGAAGGCACAGAATCATGCAACAGATTAGTTAGAAAATATCGGGAGAATTTAGCTCGTAAAGTTAGTTTTGAGACCAATATTATGGATATCTTCATCAGATTAACTTCTCAAAGTGATCCAACCTTAGTAAACTATCGAAGAATTTTGACTTGTGAACGATGTGGTCAATCTGGACACACAACGAGATCTAAATGCTGCAATGCTATGAACAGTCAGAAAACTAGTGTACAGACTTTATTCACGACTTTAACCTCCAATACAGATTACCTATCATGAACTTAAGAATGAATATAATGTATATTTTGTAAATCAATAAGATAAATTCCATCATAAGTGTGACGTCATAACTCTATAAATACAAGCGCTACAACAAAATTTTAAGTTCAAGGTGATTGCCAAATACGGATAACCCATATGTAATCAATAGATTTCATGGCGATAAAGTCGAGTAAAATGTATTTATTGAAGAAAATTTAAAATTTCACATATATCAATGACGTCATAACTTGGAAATTTTAGGCCATATACTTGTTATGACAAGCTGTATTGGTTCCTTATATATAATAATCTATATGTAAATAATACATTTCATATGGCTATCTCACACCAAAATAGCTATTCTTTACTAACTGCCCTATTAAATCACTGTGCTCTTCTCCAAGCCACTAGAAACAGATACTAAAGCTGAGACAATTTTATGGTGGTAAAGCAATTTTGTGAAGAGAAGAACATACCAATGGGAAATATTATTGCGTGTGCTACTGATGGAGCACCTTCAATGATTGGACGTCATCGTGGTTCATAGCTCATCTGGAACGAGCTGTGCCGAAGTTTTCCTATTCATTGTGTCATACATCGTCAAGATTTGATCGCCAAGCACCTAACACCTAATCTTCACCAGTCTTTGCAAATCATGATTACTGCTACTAACAAAATCAAAATAACTCACTGAATGATCGCATCTTTCAGCAACTTTATGAAAACAATGATGAAGATTACAAACGCCTCCTTCTCCATACTGAAGTTAGGTGGCTTTCTAAAGGTAATTATTTGAAACGATTCCATCAACTGTTTGATTCTATAGTCGAGTTCCTAGAAGAATACGATTCAACTCTTGGCAGAAAAGATTAAAATGATAAGGACTGATGTGGCTTACTTAGCTGACATATTCGAGAAACTGAATATAGTGAATAAGCAGCTACAAGGGAATAATACTACTCTTATTCAAGCGAAGGGCGTTGTTCTATCATTCTTAAGTAAACTAACCTTGTTCCGACAGAATATTGCGCGTCGTGAATTTGGGCAGTTACCTTGTTTAAGTGAACACACATAGGAAGTTGACAATTAGTGGTGAAAGGGCAAAGCCATAGCGCAAATAATCGACGGAATATTGTCGACATTCTTTTTGTCAGAAGTAGCCATTTAGTTATTTTGCAATATGATATAGTTGGTGATTTATTAAATTTGAGATATACAGAAATTTCTAATATTCCTCCAATCCTATATATACTAATTCGAATAGTATCAACATCGTGTGGAGTTTTATTTGATTTTTATGACACTAATGATGCATTTATCATACAGTTAAGGGACAAAAGTATTCGACCACACAAATATATTGTCATAAATTGTATACTCTTTCCCGCTCCTATACACTGTATAGTCTATATTCGTAGCTGCAATCTAGTAATTTGCATAGAATAACATGTCTTCAAGAATTTCAAAAAAATATTTTCGATTTACACTTTTTGAAGGTGTTAATTATTAATAATTATTAGATAATTATTGATAATCAAAATATGTGGTAATTCAAAGCCTATTAAGAATCTATAATTTCTGACTTGATATTTGAATTCTACTTAGGCGATTTACCCCAGATTAAAATTTCCAATGGGATTGAACAATTTTTACCAAAGTTATAGAAGAATTTCAATTTGTGCCACTTGTTGCAAAAAGTGACACTGGTGGCTGGAAAAAGCGCCACTACAGGAAATCAACTAGGGTTAGGAGGAATAAGTCATAGTAATATTTTCGGATTATATGACTATGCTAACCCTTCAATTACAAAATAACCTCTCGCTAACGGCCACTTGTGCCCCTTGGGCAAAAGGTGGCACAAATGACACAAATTGAAATTCATCTATAACTCTGGCAAAAATTGTTCAATCCCATTGAAAATTAATCTGGGGTAACTCGCCTAAGTAGAATTCAAATATCAAGTCAGAAATTATAGATTCTTAATAGGCTTTGAATTACCACATATTTTGATTGTCAATAATTATCTAATAATTATTAATAATTAACACCTTCAAAAAGTGTAAATCGAAAATATTTTTTTGAAATTCTTGAAAAACATGTTATTCTATGCAAATTACTAGATTGCAGCTACGAATATAGACTATACAGTGTATAGGAGCGGGAAAGAGTATACAATTTATGGCAATATATTTGTGTGGTCGAATACTTTTGTCCCTTAACTGTATGAATCCTGTTGAATTTCATCGTGCTAGGTACTTATTATTGTTATTTATTTATAAGAGATCACGGAATTTTGAATTCAAACAAGTGCCTTAGTAATTGACTGATTAGACTATCGAAAAACTGGATAGTTGATTCATGATACTACTATAATATGTAACCCTTTCTTGATCAAATTAATTTTTCGTCCAAAATTATACAATATTTATGATTTCAAATACTCTCGTTTCGCCCCTGTGTGAGAACCCCTGATCTATACTATTAAAACGAAAATAATCTCTTTCTCTCTCTCTCTCTATATATATACATATGTGTATGTGTGCATATATATGTTTGTATATCTGGAATTGATTGAAGAAACTGGAATACCCACCACAGCTGATTTTGGCAAACAGGGGTTTTTGGGCCAGACTCGGGCAATTATGAGTCTTGGACGAATATCCACAGCTATGACCAAATTATGACACCATTGTCACCTTATAGATTTTCGAAAATTCACATTATTTATAACTGCTCACCCAATATACTTAATAGTAGTTTGAAATTTGAATCACGGATGCCCCTCAAATACGCCACACCTATTGATCTCATCAGGATAAATTTGGGAGCGGCGAAACAAGTACAAACGTCTGTTATTTGTCGTGGTGTGATCCTATCTACAAACATAAATGACCAGATTTAGTACGAATAGCGATCATCTCAGTCTCTATCCTAATGTCGCCTGCCTGGCAGGAACGTGAAATGCCAGCACTATTGAGTATAAATAACAAGTTGCGGAACAGACAGAAATAACAACAATTAACGTTCTTCTAACCGTTTCGCTTAATGGTCCTTCAGTATTGACTAACCAACATGCAATTTGTATTGCTGACAAAAGGTTGGTTGGAAGAGATAACGGGATTTGACCAATTTACATTTGATGTAGTCTGCAATCAAGAAACCCCTATATTTAAACGACGAAGAAGAAAATGAGGATATTTCTTTAAAGAATTTAATATTAAAGTCTTAGAAATTGACCGAATTAGGTTATATTTTCCTCTAATTCTAATTTTGATGTATTCTGTAAGGCGAATATTTGATTATGCATACGATCATATACATGACAGAATTTGATAATGTTATCCTACATTGTCCTGACTAAATCTTTTAAAATATTTCCAATTAGATAATTAGCTAATTTAATACTCAAATGCTAATTGCACAAATTCATTCAGAGGGAATCATTCTTATGATATATCTGAAATCCACAGGTCTGTATTTACCAAGCTACAGTATGTCCATTAATTATTAGAACACATCATTATTTCTATTTAAACCACTGCTATAGTTCTATTTGATAAGTAGCAGTGACTGTAATAATTATAGAAAGTTAATTAGTATCTATTTGAAGATAAATCTGAGTAAACACAATGGGAATATATTTTTTGCTAATGAGAATGACGTCACAATTTAGTACCTCTCATCATAAATTAGAAAATTCTCTTACCTTTTAGCTGAATAATTTAGCATTTAGCGTTGATATGGCTCAAGAGGTGATGAGAGAAAGATCAAAACTCTATTGATTGGTGATAAACATACACCTACTGAAATCTCACGCATTTTCGATGTTGATCGAGGGACATTTTTACAGGGTAAAAAAGGGCTCCAAACAATAATGACCCTTAAACACAAAAGAGGCGGTGGTAGACCAAATTTATTCGGCAATTCAATAAAATATACAGCTACTCAGTTCGTCAAATCGGATCCAGAGACTAGTGTACGTGAACTTACAACTAGGATAGCTAAAACAAAGAAACAGACTGTCAGTAAAAGTACAGTCCATCTTACTCTTCAGAAACTGAAATACTCTAAGCCATTTCCTGTCCAGATTCCATTGCTATCTGAAAAAGATCGTCTCTTCAGAATTGAATGGGCACCGAAAAACTAATTTAAATTGTGGTGCAGAGGTGTGTTTGCAGATGAAGCCTTTTTCTAGCTTAATCGTGGGAAGGTTCGAATGTGGACAAAATCTGGAAAAAACGATCACAAAAAATTACCAAACACTCACCGAAATTACACATATCGGCTGCATTTTCGTCTTTCGGTACCTACCCATTGTACATATTTCGTCAGAATTTGGATGCACAATTATTTGTAAGATCCTTGAATGGCATCTTCTTTCACAGGCTGAGGCTTTACATGGAAATAGATGGTTTCTCGTCCAGGATAATGATCCAAAGCATCGTTCAAAATTAGCACAACAATGGATCTCAGAAAAAATGCTAAATAATGGCTTTCAATGCCCCAGTCAATCACCAGACCCTAATCCGATAGAAAATCTATTCGGCTAGTTGAAAAATCAAGTTGCAAATAACATGCCAAATCACTAGCTGAGCTTGAAAAGTGTATCCAAGCAATTTGGGATTCTCTCACACCGGATTTTTTGGAACCCTATTGGAAGTCTATGACGCGTAGATGTCAGATGGTCGTAGAAAACAATGGAAATAAGATCAAATATTAATCTTTAGCGTATTCTCAACAAGTAGACAAAAAACTAGATCATATACTTTCATATTTATTGTTTCTGGGTTACACTAAGAATTCCCTAGTGTTGCAATAATTATTCGACATACTGTATGTATATTTAGTATTGTTTAAAGCAAATCTTATTGATTTACATTTTAATAGTTGTACCACAAGTGTCAGATGCGGCACATCTCTGGATAATTGGCACCAGAATAAGAAAGAGTATGAAAATCCATTGAAATTATCTAAACTGACTTAAAAATATTTGCATAGTTGGAAGTACAGTCCATTTTTGGATCATTCATCACATGCGAAGTGGAGCAGACAATATATAGGTTCCACTACTGCCACTTGTGGCACAAATAGTAAAGTGATAGTTAGCAAAATTAGTTGCTTATCACTATATTAAATATTCATACAGGGTAATACAGGGTGTCTAATAAGTTCTGTTATACATTTTCGCGCCTTAGACAGTAGCTATTAATATACTTATGAAGTAATCTTCTAGAATTTCTTGTAGCATTTTTGGCGCTCTTTCAAATTATACCAGTATATATCATTCAAGTTGATGATTTCCCAGAAAATCATGTTAGAAGAAATTCGTTCAAAAATTGTCACTTTTCACGAATCTGGATTTAGCAATAGTGAAATTCTAAAAAGGCTAAAAAATGATAAAGTGAATCCCATGTTGATCTATCGCACAATAAAACGATATATAGAGACTGGGAGCGTGTCTAACAGGAAACGAATTGGTCGTCCAAGATCCGCCCGCACACCAGCCCTGAAGAATAGTGTTAGATGTCGAATCCTGAGAAATCCCCGGCGTTCAATGCGAAAAATGTCTCGTGAATTCTGTGTCAATCACGAAACGATGCGGAAATTGGTTGTAGAGGACCTGGGAATGAAGTCCTATAAGCGGAAAAACGTACACCATCTTAACGACTCCATACGTCGTAAGCGACTCGAAAGATGCATACAACTAAAAGCCTGATTCGCTCCTGGGACTGAAGATCAGATTTTCTTCTCAGATGAGAAGCTGTTCACGGTTGAGGAGGCAAGCAATCGTCAAAACGACCGTATACTTGCTTCTCGAAGTCAGGATATCCCAGATAGCATCAAGTACATTGATAGAGTCTAGAAGCCTCTTTCTCTGATGGTATGGGCGGGTGTGTCGGCAGACTCACGGACAAACCTGATTTTTGTCCCCCAAGGAGTGAAAATAAACTCCCAGACGTACAGAGAGCTGGTCTTGGAGCCTGATATTGCGTCTGCTGGTGAGAAGCTCTTCCAAAACCATCCTTAGACTTACCAACAAGACTCTGCGCCTGCACATGCTTCAAAAGTATCCCAGAGTTGGTTCCGAGAGCAAAATATCGATTTCATAAGTAAGGATGAATGGCCACCATCAAGCCCAGATTTAAACCTACTCGACTATTCTGTTTGAGCAAACTTGGAGAGCAGGGCCTGTGCGAAATCTCACAAGAGTTTGGAGTCCCTCAAAGTTAGTTTGTTGAGTGAATGGCAGAAAATCCCACAGGAGGAGCTGCGAAAAGCTGTCCATCAGTTTTGGGGCAGACTAACTTCCGTAATTCATAAAAAGAGAGGCTATATTGAATGATATTTGTAATTTGTAATTAGGAACATAAGTCCTAAGAAAATAGAAAGTTTCATGGCTTTACAATGGATAAATTTGAAATTATTGGGGAATTGATATATAACAGAACTTATTAGACACCCTGTACAGACCCTTAGAATTCATATATGCTATCAGAATGGTTCGTTCTTATTGAATTTATGCAATTAGCACTTGAATAATTAATTAGTTCATTATCTAATTAAGGAGCAAAGTGTGTCAAGAAATATGTAAGGCAAAGATTTCCAGGATATTGTCAGTGAATGTTTAATATCACAACCAAATAACTCTTTCACCTATATGATCATCTGCATATTCAAATATCAGCAGTAGAGCCAGGATACACAATTATGTAAACAATGGTGTTCCAGTACTTTTGTTCGGTTAGTGTCCCAAAAAATATGAAAAAGTAAATATATGATACTCATACACAAGTAAGTGATTCTCTAATGATATTCAAGTTCTATAAGCAAATGTGCAGGAAAATCACAATTTAGGAAGCATCTGAATCAATCATAAAAGAATATTTCGTGTAAATCTCTGCTAAATCGTATCTTTAGGGAAATAATTCATCAAATTTGAAGCTGGTTAAAGAATTATCGTTTTCTAAAATAAGAATATCGAAGCTTGGACCAAATTCATTCATAAACTGTCTGCAGGCTCCACATGGGAATATTTTTCCATCCAAATTATCCGAAGATAAGATTATTGCAACAATATTCTTTTCTTCATTAGTAAGAGCCTAAATATCGTAAAATTAAGTGATAAGTATACTTGTGGAAAAGAACCATTGGATTTGTGTTCAGAAAAGTGCATTGATTATCTTAAATTTCCCAGAGAGCAATGACAATTGTGCCAACGAGTGAATGAGTCAACTACAGGCGCGTAGCTACCATAGGGCACAGGTGACATGTGTACTCCAAGGTGAACATACTGACGTAATAAACAAATGTAGACTATTCATTCGATACGTGTGAACTATTTTGGAGGAAATCACTGAAAATTAACGGTGTGGGTAAAATTAAAACTTTTAGCCATACTCTGAATTTAAATATATATTTATTCGGAGTTTCATTATATAAATGTGCTATAATTTAACGGCTCGATCCTGGGAGAATAAGACGATCCCGGAAAATAGCTATTTCAGGCATACCGAAATCCCCGGTCGATTCCTGAGTGCAGCCAACGATCTTAAACACTCACAGATGTCTTAAGATTACTTGTATTGCACAAGTAAATGGACGCATAGTCTAGGAAAAGGGATACCTCAGGATCGATCAATAAGTCAACATTTTGGGGGACAAAGCACGCCGAACCAACCTAGGCCGCTCGCTTTGTATACCCCATAACTCTCTGGATACATTACCATCAATAGAATCGCAATCTTGAATGTTTAAATGAACCAATTGCAAACGAAGAAAACGAAATTACAGGGACACTTCCACGAATACGTAAAATATTGTATAATTATAGCATTAGTGGATAATGTCAATGGAACAGCAAAAGTTTCACCAACAAAGACACAGTTGCTAAACATAGAACTTCGGCAGTATTAGGCATGTAGATAGTAATTACTTATGTGTATCCATCTACGTATAGTAAATCAATGGTAAAAGCCTGAACAAATGGAAATTCAACTATCAACATTTAATGTTTCAAAAATGACAACAAAATTGCTAGGATACCTCAAGTTCTTGAACAAAGTTTAGAAGAAACTTTGCGAACATTTAGTCCTATCTATTGAACTTAAAAATCTCGTTATTAGAGAAAACAAATTTGATTATTACTGTTGTTTAGATATATTAACCATAAATTCTGTGAAGAGCTCAGGAGTGAAGAAACGATATTAAAACACAAGAGTGTGTGAACATACAAACCTGGGGCCTAATTAACTAAAATTCTAAGAATTATTCTTAACTTAATGCTAAGTGTATTTGTAAGAATAATTCTAAGAGTTCATGAAATATTCTTAGTTTTCATTATGAATTCTTAACCAGGCTATACTTAACGGATTCTAAGAATAATTCTTAGAATAATTCTTAGAGTTAAGAAATTCTAAGAAAATTCTTAGAATTGGGTAATTCTACTAGATTGATTCTTGCTATTGATTAATAAAAATTATGCCAATTCATTGACTTCAATCGCTTTTGAGAAGATATGCACATAGTAGAAAATAAAATCCTTATACTTGTATACTTGATTTATCAATAATGAGATAAATTGCCCCATCCAATAGAAAAGGATACTCATTGCATTTCTCATTTTGTTCTATTGTATAAACTCATGGCCTCGCTTTTTGTTCTTTTGGAGCTGGAAATAGGCAATTTACGATGCTAGAGAATATTTCGTGACAGGTTGAACCCTCTTGATGCGTACACAGAGGTAAAGTTTATTTCTCGTTATAGAATCAGAAGAGAAATGTTCTTAGAATTGCATGATAAAATTGAGACTTTCATGTCTCGATCTACAAGCTGATCTCATTCACTTTCGGTGACAAACTCAATTAGCGGTCACTCTTCAGTTTCTAATTACGGGTAATTTACAAACTGTGGTTGCATCAGCTCATGGAATTTCCATGCCTCTGTGTCCAACTGTGTTAGAGGTGTAACAGATGCATTGTGCTCAATTGCGAACAGTTTCCAACTGCTGCTAGAAAGATGAGCATACAGCATGGATTTATGGAAAATTCGGGTTTCCTAAAGTATTAGGTTGCTAGACGGCTCACACATTCCAATTGTTGCACCTAGCACTAACGAAGCAATTTATGTTAATCGTAAAAGTTTTCATTCAATTAACGTCCAAGCGATATGTGACGATATATTCAACTTTATTGATGTAGTTGTGAAGTGGCCAGGCAGCACACATGGCGCGTTCATATGGAGGCAATCAGGAATCAATCTTAGGATCCCCATTAAAGAAACTCCAGTTCTTGATGGGTGGTTCCTCGGCGATAGTGGTTATCCCTTGCGCCCAAATTTAATGACTCCATTACTATCTCCTGTTACACCTCGCGAAAGAAGGTATAATCGTGCTTTCCTGAAGACTCGAAAGACAATTGAATGTACCTTTGGAATATGGAAAAGCAGATGGAGATCAATGGGCAAGACTGGTGGCAGTTTGTGCTATAGCTCAGATAGTGTTTGCAAACTAATCCTATCTACCATGATACTTCATAATTTTTGTGTTGATTGCAGTCTTCAAATTGATATTGAAAACTTGGAAAGTGACATGCCCTACACCGAAACAGACTACACTGAACATTCAGATATGGGATTTTAATTCGAGAAAATATAATTATAAAATATTTCACATGACATAGGAAGGTTAATTAATTAATTGTGACATGAATGAATTAGGCTCTGATTTACTTATGACATAATAATCTTAATTAAGGATTCCTAATCTTGACTTTGAAAGTAATGAGGCAATGAAGACAAATTAGAAGCAGGAAATGAGGGGGGGCAATGTCTGAAAATGCGGCGGTGGAGACATAGTTTGAGCCATCGGAAGAGAAAGTGTCTTTGATTGATCCGCTGCTATATGTTGCAAGATCTGGATCACTCGATCGAATTTACTCACAAGTCGATCTAGCTTAGAATCGATGTTAGCCAAAATCTCCAATTTTTTATCTTCTTTCTCTAAAATTGCACGTTTGGTCGATTCCAATTCGTAATTTTCCAATCGATGACGTTTTCTTGGGGCTGGTTGGAAAAACTTTATTTCTTCAACTGGGCTCATCAGCATCCTTTCAGTTTCATCATTTGAACATTGGGATTCAAGAGAGAGATCGATACCAGATTCAATGCCTTCAAAAGCTTCCTTCCCTTTGATGCTACTGATTTTAGCTTCTATTTCATTTAAATCAGCATCTGCAGGACCTCTCCAGTTTTTCTTGCTGATGCTAACTTATCTGCAATACGAGGCTTATGTTTTCTTAGTATATTATACCATTTTTTCATGATATCATCTCTTGTTCTTACATTCCCATGTAATTTAGACAGTCTCCCTGAAATTTCTTCACAGATTTGTTCTTATCATCGAAAGTCAAGAGTTGATGTTAGAGCGCCGAACAGTTTCGATTTTGATCATGAATGAGATTCACGAGTGACATTATCTCCTCTGAGTAATTCTTTGAACGAGTTTTCGATTTTTCACTGGTCATAATGCGATTGATTGGTATGATAAAATCATAATTAATTAACATTTCATTATTATTTATACTTATAACTAAAGAAGATAATATACGTAAATGGATAAAATTGCATAGATTGCGTATATTTTTGCAGGACGCACTCAAATGACATTGACTTTATTTACCTTAGTTTGGAAACAACACTATTATGTTTCAAAGTATATGAGATATAAATACATAAATACATTTAATAATTTCATAATACAATTCAGAGTGACACAAGAATTATATCTAAATATAATTGGTATGTAGTTCGACTTGTCCTATGCTGTGGTTATTACAACATGTGGATATGATAATCAAACATATTGCCTTTCTCCGATTAACAATCTTCTTTGTAAATAAATGCATATTCATTATAATTTCATAGAAAAGTAGAAAAAATTATAAGTTAAGTGTCCTCTTTACCTCACTAAATATTTTTCTTAGAATTATTCTAAGAATTTCACTTGAAGTTAAGCAAAATTCTAAGAATTTGACTTAAGCATTTGAATTAATAAGGCCCCAGATATTTATTTAGAGTACAGATGATAGTTGGAGATGTGACGCATTGGTTGTGTGAGAAAGAGGGGTTTGCGAAGCTAGGGTTCATATCAAAGGGATGGTGACAGTAAAGGGGACAACTGAGCACCCGCATGGACCGGACGAGCAGGAAGAGGGATGTTATGAAGCGAAAGTTGGCATGAAGAGGAAAGCACGGAAGTCCCAGGATAGCGACACCACATAGTGGCCTAGAGTTTGCAGAGAGCAGGAGAAGGTACTGCTGCAAAACTACCCAAACTGCACAGCCTGAAGCAGACAATTATAAGGGAAGTTGACAAGTTTATTGACGCGGTTTTGAAAAAAGCCTGTTTTACAAAGGTGAGAGAGAGAGAAATGGGATTATAGGAAATTACAGAGAAGAATGTTTAAAAGTCCTGTACGGAATGGGTAGAGTTCTGGGGGACTACACAGGGCAAATTATACGTAGCGGCTATGGGATACCTGTGGCATACGTTTGTGGCCGCACATCACGAGCTCAGTCATGGGGGACGTGACAGGATGTACGATTATTTCTTGAGCCACAAGGATCACGTGCTTCGTGCAGTAATTGTCCTCTTCGTACGCCTTTGTGCCCAGATAAGGACTATCAGGACTTCTTCAGCAAGTTTGCCATACTAAGGTCTCTCAAGTCCAAGCGAGCTGTAGAGGTGACTGAACATCCTGTGCAGATCTTCTGTTAGCATGGCCCTACACATCTTATCAAATCAAATCCACAACTCTGGGTAAATAGTTACAATTTGTTCAGTATAGCAAGAATAACGTATTACACTCGAGTATTTAGGCGACACCCTTCTCTGTACACTTTAAGAAAACGCCATCTAATCTCAGTGTGCATATGCTACTACCAATGCTTAAACCCTTGACCGCCACCACCCAGCCCTATGTTATTAACCTCTCTTTCCCCCCAGGAACCTACTGATGAAATAGATATTGCAGCGAGCGCCACACTCACTGATACTGCCCCATCACAGCCTTGCTCTTCCCATCATATCAGTACCTACTCATCTTTCACTCCCTCACAGGAGCAGGAAGACACTTCAGCTGAAGAGACTGATACGGGCGATCTCCTACAATCCTAAGGCCTACTACAAGCTTGTCAGTGTGGGTGAATGCTGTGGTGATTGTCCCTTGTGCAGTCCTTATCTGGAAAGCCCCACCATCCGATTATACATCCGTGACGGTAGCAATGAGATTGGTGGGCCAATGCTAGGCTGTCCCTGTCAGTATACAGAATGGGTATCCTCACATTATCCCTCTTTTAAATAGTCTAGCTACTTTTTTTGCTAGAATGTATCATGTCAGCTCCTGGCTTTCTGAGAGCTCTCCAGCCTCCTTGACGAAGCTTCTCAGTATTTCGCGGTTTGCTGCAATACTCATCGCGGACATAGAAGTACTTTACTGGAGTCTTATCGTACGCGTCTACTCGGTCCAGGAAGTTTGTATGAAATCGATCCAGTTTACAATGCTGCAACTCACAGTCCAGTTGCCAACATCTATTACACAGACTGGACAGAGAAGATGGTCAATTAAGTAGGTGTCCGATCCTAGAGAATAGTAGATGCCGGTGGAAGAGGTGAGAGGGATGAATCAGAGGGTATCGGTCCGGGCTGGCCAGAGGTAAGGTTAATATAAGATGTAACTCGTGTTCCGATCAGCGGGGCTACAATAAGGTTGTACAAGGGTTGTTCAATAAGTACTGAGACTAATGTATCGAATTCATGTTCTTGTTAATACAGCTCTAAGCCTAATATCAGATTACAAGCCTAACTTGATTAGGGTGTCCCAATAAAATCGAATTTTTGAAAGGTTTATGGGGGACCCCCTAAGAAGTTTCTATATATCATAAAATATTGTGTAAAAATTTCAAATATTTATGAAGTGATCTAGGGGTCCCTCAATGGCTTCGTAAATTATATTTACACCTGTTTTTGACAATTTCAAAATTTAATTTTTTGCTAGAAGCTAGCCTTAAAATGCTAGCCCGGGTGAATCGACGATGCAGATTTCAGATATACCATCAGAAATTTGTTATCTGTACAATGTAATATTTTTTCAAGAAGTAAAATATTTTTGTAATTCATTGTATATTATTAATAGATTAAATGAAATTAAGCTCAGATATAGTTGGAGTATCAAATTTCTGATGGTAAATCTGAAATCTGTCTCGTCGATTCACCCAGGTTAGCATTTTAAAGTAAGTTTCTAGCAAAAAATTAAATTTTGAATTGTAAAAAACAGGTGAAAAATATAATTTACGAAGCCATTGAGGGACCCCTAAATCACTTCATAAATACTTGAAATTTTTTCCACAATCATTTTATGATATATAGAAACTTCTTAGGTGGTCCCCCATAAACCTTTCAAAAATTCGATTTTTTTGGGAAACCCTAATCAGCAGGGAAGAGAATGGCAACAGTATTTTTTGAATAGGAAGAAATTATACACCTCGACTGGTTGCTTGAGAAGACAACCATAAACAGTGACTATTACGTTGACGAATTGAAAGAATTGCGTCAAGCAATTAAACGTGAGAGGCGAGGCAAGTAGACACGTGGCGTATTGCTGCAACATAACAAAGCAAGGTCCCATGTAAACTACAAGATAATGGCTGCAATTGACGACTTAGGATTCGAATGCCTCCCTCATCCCCTTATAGTCCAGACCTGGCTCCCAGCGACTACTGGCTGTTTGGAGAGACGAAGAAACCCCTTCGAGGGAAGAGATTTGAGGATTTCAAACGGCTGGAGTATGAAATAAAACAGTGAGAAAAGGGACCCCTAAAGAATTTTATACCACTGGGCTGGAAAAGTTACTAGAACGATGGAAAGGATGCATAAAGTTAAAGGGGGAATTTATCGAAACATTTGATATAATCAATTATGATAAGTATAGGTTTACTATATGAATTATGAAAAATGTCTCATTATTTATTGAACAACCCTTGTAGGAATCATCATAAAGATCGTCGGTAAGACATAGATGAAGTAGGCCTTAGGGTCGTAGGAGATCGTCCATATCAGTGTCGTCTACTGGCCTGTCCTCTTGCTCCTGGGAGGCAGTGAAAGATGGGTAGGTACTGATATGATGGGAAGAGCAAGGCTGTGATGGGGCAGTATCAGTGAGTGTGGCGCTCGCTGCAATATCTATTTCATCAGTAGGTTCCTGGGGGGAAAGAGAGGTTAATAACATAGGGCTGGGTGGTGGCGGTCAAGGGTTTAAGCATTGGTAGTAGCATATGCACACTGAGATTAGATGGCGTTTTCTTAAAGTGTACAGAGAAGGGTGTCGCCTAAATACTCGAGTGTAATACGTTATTCTTGCTATACTGAACAAATTGTAACTATTTACCCAGAGTTGTGGATTTGATTTGATAAGATGTGTAGGGCCATGCTAACAGAAGATCTGCACAGGATGTTCAGTCACCTCTACAGCTCGCTTGGACTTGAGAGACCTTAGTATGGCAAACTTGCTGAAGAAGTCCTGATAGTCCTTATCTGGGCACAAAGGCGTACGAAGAGGACAATTACTGCACGAAGCACGTGATCCTTGTGGCTCAAGAAATAATCGTACATCCTGTCACGTCCCCCATGACTGAGCTCGTGATGTGCGGCCACTAACGTATCCCACAGGTCTCCCATAGAAACTACGCGTAACTTGCTCCGTGTAGTCCCCCAGAACTCAACCCTTTCACGTACAGTAACTTTACACTCTCAAACTCCTATATAGAATAGCCCAACTTTATCCTGCTCCAATTGCGATCATTCGTATTGCAATTATCTCCTGTGTAATTATCTATAATACCTTCTCTTTCCTCTCTACTCACCATATGTAAGTTGAGCTTCTGAATCTGTGCTTCAGATATTCCCTTAATGTTTGACAAAATGAAAATACAGTGGAAGCCGCTTAATCGGGACTCGGATAATCGGGATATCCGCTTAAACGGGATAAAGGTTTGGGAACAGATTTCTTACATAGAAAAATCGTCGGATAATTGGGATATCAAATCGGTCAATCGGGATTCTTATCACAATTAACCGAATATGAAAATTATATTCGTGTAATTGGGGTCTCATCTCAATTAACCGATTGTATATTTATTCAGAATCATTGTAATGTGGTTTATCTTAAAACTGGGAATTTTAATATCTACAACCAGAACAATACTACGCCAATTCGATTACAATTTACAAACCAAGATTATATTAAATTTGCTCACTCCCTATATAAATCAGGATTTTGTAGTAGTGTAATAACTGATTTCTGATGTTGATCTGAGCTATGAAAACTAGTAGTTTTGAATACTTAAATATATCAAAATCAGGTTTATCGAGACAATCGGTTAATTGGGACAAAGATTTGACTCCCAAGCTGTCCCGATTATGCGGCTTCCACTGTATATTGATTTTGCCCAAGGTGAACAAACAATAATAAGGACAATACAATTTTATAGTAACTAGTTGGAAATAGCGAAGTAACTGTTGTATGATAGCAGAATTGTCACTATAGAAATAACCAACTAGTAGCATCTAGGTACCTTTGGTATGTATGTTGATTAGTGATTACAGAAATATATTTACATTTAAGTGAACCATGAGATCATAAGTAGAAATATACAAATAACCTACTCAATTTGGACGGTGACATATAAATGTGTGTATGTGTGTATGCATATATATATATATATGTTTGTACGTCGAGAATAGAATGAAAAACTGGAAGACACCCATGGCAGTTTTTAGCATACAAGGGCATTTTTGATCTGGCTCCGAAAAGTTCGAGTCTTGGACGAAAATTTACACCTATGAAGATATTATGACGCCATTCTCACTCTTTTGGATATCGAAAAATTACATTGTACCTACTGCTCATCCAATAATGATAGAATACTCCTCAATATGTGACACAATCTGACTTCATGATTTGGCCAATACTAATTCATCATGGGGTTATTAGTCATCATGACCGTACAAAAAAATTTCTGTATTTTTTAAAATCCGTGGCAGAAGTGTCGAGATTACTAACCAATACTGACCTAGCATCTCGAGTGTCCCAAAGAAGGCCATTGGATGTAACCTTGATTGACCATGAATAATACAAATTTAACTATTGTGTTAACTTGAGGCACGTAGTGTCGAGTATATTCTGACACGTAGTGACCAATATATTATAATATTTAGCTGTTATATGCTCATGTTAAGCTGGAGCACTAAGCTGTTGTACAGCGACTTAGCAAGCGAAGCGCGCTTGTACAAAATAAAACGCAATTAATCTGCACATATATATGTATATATCATGGTTGAAACAGCTCGAACAGAATATCAGTATACATAAATAGTAGCCTAACCGAATACTGTCAACCATTATATGCTAAAAAATTTTAGGAATGTGTCGAAGTATTATATTGTAAGCATTTGTGAATATATGCCATTCTTTGATGTCTCTAAGAATATTAAATATTTCATGTTTAATTTCAAAGTGATTACATAAAATGATCTATAGTTACGTATATACAAAATATCAAAATTTCAAATAAGACGGTAACTCGTTATTATGGACATACAAGAATATATATATATATATAGCACCATACATATATATTAGAGTTTGGAATCCGGATAATATCCGGATAGTAACTCTACTGCAACTATCCGGTATACGGATAATATTTGGTCGAATATCCGGATAATTTGGCATCCATATATCGTTCGTAAATCGTAGTCTAAACACCTCAATCTACTCCTACATGCCTTAGATTCAATACTTCCAACAAGTGTAGAATCTGAAAGAGCATTTTCTGCTGCAGGTCTATTTATCACCAAGATAGATCCCGGCTAAGTGACGATATAATAGATACATTATGTTTCCTGAAAAGCTACTTCAAGAAGTTAGATTACATTAAATATAATACATTAGTTTAGTAAATGAATATTAGTCATTCTTATATTTCAGTTATTCTTCAAAATCAATTCGTATATTAGCATAGCATAGCATAGTATTCATGCAATACAGACATAAAGTGAGTCTAATAACAAACTGGGAAAAGTATCACTATAAAAGGGATATCCGGATATCTTTCATTGTCAAATAGTTCTAAACCCTAATACAGGGTGGTTCATAAGTTCTGTGACATTTTTTCGATTCATAAATTTTCATTTCTAATGCTACAACAATAGTATTATCAAATGAATATCATTACTAGATATTCAATAATAGTATTTCATAAGTAGTTTCCTAATATATTTCATTTCAGTGTTGAATAGCTTATGGAAAGCGATAGGTGTGCTGTGATTAAATTATTTCAGGTGGGACATAAACCAAGGGAAATTTCTAAAATGTTCAAAATGCCCAGGGGAAGAAGGATGTTTATTACTAGGGCCATTAAGAGATATTTTTGGAGACTGGGAAAGTTGAAGATAGGGCGAGGACTGGTCGTCCGTGTTCTGTTGTGAGTCCAAAGGTTCGAAAGGCGGTGCGGGAACAAATTCGGAGAAATCCCCGACGATCAATGCGTAAAATGGCATCAGTCCTCAAAATATCCTATCGATCTGTCCAAAGAATCGTTAAAAATCAATTAGGAATTAGATCATTCAAAAGGAAGACAGTGCACTTCCTTTCTAGTAAGATCATGGGAAAGAGACTGGTTAAGAGTAAGGGTCTACTAAAGCGGCACGCTGTTTACGGGATAAACAACATTCTCTTTTCTGACGAGAAATTATTTACAATAGAGGAGCTAACAATGCTCAAAATGACAGAATAATAGCAACTAGTTCTCAAGCAATCCCAAACGAGCGCATTAAATCGGACGAGTTCAAAAACCACAATCTGTCATGGTTTGGGCTGGAATTTCGGTAATTGATCGGACATCCCTGATATTTGTCCCACCAGGGGCTAAAATTAATTCAATTTCATATCGCGAACTGATATTAGAACCTGTACTGAAAGATATAAGCCAGTCCATGTTTTCTGGAGAGTCATTTCTGTGTTTCAACAGGACGGTGCGCCTGCCCACACCCCCAAAGTCACTCAGGCATGGTTAAAAGAGAATATTCCCGATTTTATTCCCAAAGACGAATGGCCCCCATACAGCCCCGATTTGAATCCAATGGATTACTCTATCTGGTCGATTTTGGAGACAAAGGCTTGTGCTAAGGCCCACACCAATGTAGAATCTCTTAAGGTGTCGTTGAGGAGAGAATGGGCTAAAATACGCCAAGAAACACTGCGTGTTGCGGTTGAGGCCTTCCCTCGCAGATTAAAGACTGTAATTGAGAAGAGGGGAGGGTATATAGAATAGTGGCTATTTCTAGCATATTATTAGCATATAGTGTTAGTCTAATTAGAACATCAAGCATGAATAGTACATTATGAATTTATAAATGGGTTAACATAAATGTCACAGAACTTATGAGCCGCCCTATATATATATTTACAAATTGAAAAATCCTGCCCTATCAGATGTTAGGCTCAAACACAGGCTAATTTGAAAGTATATAATTCATATATAGTTCCAATTTCGCAAAATTCTCAAAATGCCGATGAGATAAACATGTAACTATATAGTGAATGTATTTTAAGTAGCCTTTGTAACCACATATCGAATCGTTAATGGTTATATTACTAAGCCGACAATCATATGAATTAGTTTAATTGACTGTATACAAGTTGTAATTCTAATCTGAGCTGTAAATTGTTTGGATTAGAATTGGATTGGATAAGAAAAAAACAGCCTAAAATGAATTTCGATATGATAACTAATTTTTATTAGTCATATAGTTACCAATATAGTATGTAGATATTCAAGAGGCGCCCGTAGAGCGACTTCCACCAATACGAAGTGTTCGTCCAAGCCGCGCAGCGCAAGCAAGTGAAGCGGCTTATATTGATGAATCGATGAACGTATATCTTTTCCATAAATCACAAGTTAATGAGAGGCCTTATCTACAATGTAGACTATGGTAAAGGAAAAATGACATTGGAGTAATCATGTATATAGATTGTATTCACGGTCGGCACTTTGTGTCCTTCATACTGCTGAACGGGCACTTTTAAATCCCTCCAAGCACCTAGATGTACCCAAGCGTATGATGATATTGTGATGAATATTAGTTTCCATATGAATAATCATATTTCACTCCTTTAGGCTGATATCGCAAATTGTGAAGAATTAGTTATTTATTTGTATAAAGGAAACCAATTTGTCCAACATAGTCTCAGGAAACTTGGGTTCAATTGGAATACTAGGGTAGTCGTGTATCTGATTCCGAATATTTTATTGTCAACACGTATTAAGAAATTAGACCTTAGAAACTTTGTTTCAAATGCAATACTGGAATAATCAACTCGCTGATTTCTAATCTCGCACTGTCAAGTTTCTCACATGTAAATTATTTGTGTTCCTATTAATAATATTGTTACTTAATAGAGCCCTTCTCTTGGTAAGTCGCCGTGCAATGGGCGGAAGTATCCTTGCGCTTTACTCCTTGTCTTAGCATAAGTATGAAACAGCTACATTTGTCAGTGCTGTTGGGTCGCTACTCGACGGGATATACTTGGTACTCTACGCCTCAAGGTTGATTTTTGAGGAAATTTTAATTTTAATTATCCATGGTCCATCCAAACTCCAATTAGTAGCACTCAGTGGTAATATTGGAGCTCTTACGTGGCTTTTGGTAACTAACCTAGGCACTTCGTACTTCGTGTATTTATAAATATAAAACTTCTCGAAATTTGGAAAATTTCACTTCTTGTAGCCATGTAGACGTAATAATTTCATGATAGTTTACAATTGTTCAAAGAGATGACGTCATTACATTAGGAATATCGCAGGGTATCTGTAATTCAAAATTCAAGCATCTATTATCTATATTGGCTGACCAGTTGTTAATAATGTGATTTTTGAAAATCCAAACAGGTGGCAATTACGCCATAAATTCGTTGTAGGTGTGAATTTTCTTCAAAACTAAAACATGTCAGAGCCAGGCCCAAAATACCTCTGTATGGGGCGGATTCACTAGTCAGAATTTCGAAGTTGTGATTAGTCCGATTATCCTTAGTTGTAACAAGCCAGAGTCGATTTTCCGACTATAGTCACAAGTCAAAATCGATTTTCCGACTATTATAACAAGTCAGAATCGAATGTCAGACTGTTATCACAAGTCAGAATCGATTTTCAGGATGTTGTCACAAGTATAAAAACAAAAAATCTAACGATCCGCCCTTTTGCAAGCCTAATAATAATTAGTCCACAAAAATCCATCAAAACACAAAATTACCATGAAGTCCACATCCCCGCTCCTAGGTAGCTTAATAGCGAGTACAAACGTAAATACCCAGATCCATAAGTTGTTGAACTAAATCCCTAATCCCTTCCAAATTGTACGGGTGCATAATTAATACAATAAAAAGTTTTGCTGGGCCTCGTTTTACCACGTGACATCTCGAAAAATCGATTCTGGCTTGTGACAACAGTCTGAAAATAGAATCTGACCTGCGACAATTAAGGATATTCTAATTAATGACAACTTCGAAATTCTGACTAGCGCAACTTCCCCCTCTGTATACAAAATCAGCCCCGGGGTCTTCCAGTTTCTTTCAATTCCGAACATATGAACATAAATAAAATATACACACATATAGATTATTGCGTGTTAATAGTTGTCACTAGAGATCGACCGGGGCCTCGGTCACGGTCCCGGTCCCGGCCGAAAATCGGTACGTTTTCCCGGCCCCGCGGCCAAAAAGTTGAGAACCCGGCCCTTGCCTAGCCGAGGTGTTTAATGAAATTTATGCTAAGACTTATTTAAAAAGCAAAACATCATAGGTTTGGAACGAAGAAATTAAATGCGAGATACTAAATCAAAATATATACCTATCTCTATAATCTATCTAAATCTTGCTTATATCAAATCTTCAGTATCATCTTCAATTTCCTCGAAGTGTTGATTAGGAAGAACTACATCAGGAGGTGGTTGAAGTAATTTGAATGAGCCAAATTCAACAGCTCTTAGGTTTTACTTGAGGAATTAGGGATCGACACCTGGTCCCGGCCGAAAATTGGTACTTTTCCCGGCCCCGCCCCCGACCGAAAATTGTTCCTCCGGTCGATCCCTAGTTGTCACTTATGAACAATATTTCAAAGCGTAAGTCAAATACCTATGTAACTTTACCTTAAGGAGGGCAGATCTTTCAGCACATATAGATAAACCATAAATAGAATTATCAACACTCGATCCAGAGTAAATATTCCCATTTAAAGTAAGTACAGAAGCACCAACCTTAAAATCACTATGAGGCGAATAAGCATTTTTCCGAGCTAACTCACAAGTCAAAATCAAATCTGGAATATAATCTTCCACAAGAGTTTTAGTCATAAAACACTGATAACTATAGATATGTAGGAATAAATTTTAGAAACATATTATTGATATGATTGTATTTTTGTAGCACTGTTTGTGTATTCTCTTCAAATTCTAACCATGCTATTCTCTCTATATAATAGCCTTCAATCGGCATTCAGCGAAATTGTCGTCGCCGGCAAATTTCATGAACGCATCCCTGCAAAGGGCGAGGCTTACCGGTATTATAGAAAATGTAGATCACAGAAACTAATCTACACGCAGATTATAAAGTTTCATTACAAAGATATATATACAGTCAAACTTGTCTACAACGGCCAACGAAGGGACTGGCCAATGGGGCCGTTATATAATGTTCTAATTATATATTTCGAAATTCCATATATACACAATGATATGGAGAATTGAATAAGGTTTTTAGCATTTACAACTTCAGATTTACAATAATGAAATGGAGATTTGGATTCTAGATACCTAGAGCTGAAATATGTTTCTACAGATATTTTACATAGATACTTTTATTCGGTAATATAATTAGTAAACTCTAAACAATTATACTGATTAGTTGACGGTTTTTATTTAAGAAATAAATATTAGAAGAAGAATTTAACTTTTGAATGATCGACCATGTACCAAGGCTCAGTTTCTATTATTTCTAGATATGACAACATTCTAAAGGAATGACGTTTGAAACATTTATTTTATGCAACAGGTTCAAATTATATTATATTTTGTACTGTATGTAGAATTTAATCAATTTATATAATTCCAACACATCTTATGCACTAAATTTTGGAATTGTTGAACTAAAGTTAGAATGGGAACCATAAAAGTATGATAATCTGATTTCCTATACGTAAATGTGTGATAGTCTTATAAGTTAGTCATATTACAAATTTACAATGCAATTATTAATTAAAGAAGGCAATTGAAAATTGATTAAACAAAAATATATAGAATAAACAAGTCTCAAAGAAAATTTAGCGAGCCCCTGTTTTTTTGGTGGCAATTGAATTATAGAATAAAAATGAAGGTACCTGTATAATTTGAGGCGATTCTGTAGATAAATAACTTAATAATGGAGTTCCAAGTTAGAGCATGTAATTCACAAGAATAAGAAAAATTATCGATTTTTAGAAGGTCGATGAAGGTGATAATTTTCAGTATTTCTGGGCAAAAGTAAGATTTTTATAAACCTTTACATTTCATCTATCGATCAGTATTAAAATAATTAAGATTCAGTTAGATTTAGAGTACGAAATATGAGTCTGAACTGACCCTACTTTATGTATTATCAGATTCATCCCCTCTATTCCCGCACTTAACTAAATTTGAACTTCCATAACTAGAATTTGTAATATTATTTAATGAAATTTAATTTACAAAAGGTTTATATGGCATAAATGTATATACGAATTTTCAGAATCAAATTTTTTTAGGTGGTTTATTTTAAGGAAGTAGTAAACCTAACTAATTGAACAAAAATGATGATAAATAATTCACATTATCATATTGCGTAAAACCTTCAACTCTTCTCTATCGAATGATACTAATTTCATTTAAATCTGATGGGGTAGAAGTGAGACAAATTTGTGACAAGTGAACCAAGCCTAATAGTCTGCTAACATCACACGTTCAAATATTTCAAATCTGATATACACATATATTGTGATATTTGTGAAAATAGAGTAATGAAATGGTGAAATCTTAATTTATCAATTTAATTTCGCAATTTACCGCTCGTATATAATATATCACTACCATAAATATTTCAGGGAATTTGAAATCTTTTCGTGATTCTTTTCAAGTTTAGTAATGCTATTTTATCAATCAAAGTAATAATAAGTTGTACTTATGTTCAAATTAGTGCTTAACTTCTTTGTGAATACGGCTGGTGATACTTGATGCGAGACTGTAGTTTAATGAGAATAACAGGGTGACGTTCTCAGTTACAAGTCGAGAAACAAACAGTACTAACAAATAGAATTCAGAATCTATAACGGAAAATAGTTACGAGGTTAAACAGAAAGTTGATTCACTAATCGACTTGAAAAGCAGGAGTTTAATGAATGCATGGGTGAGTCAAAGAGTGGCAAATCTTCAGGGATGGAAATTGTTAAGCTGTTAACAGTCCACAAAATTGTGTCTGTCAACAACTATCGCTTAACTCCATCCCCATCAGTATATGTCTTTGGCCTTAAGATACGCTACGGTTGGTAGGTTTCAGTCGCACCAACAATTGGATTGCTAATACAAACCAACTTTCGTGTTTTTGTTTAATTTAAGTTCCAAATGAAATCTGCTGGCATCGTCCTGTATCTATCTATATATATACTCGTATTAATTACAAAAATGAGAGCTCCCTGACCCCCTGGGTCTGTCGCGGCACTGATTTTCAAGCCATTTAACGAACTTCATGTAATCCATGGTCCAGAAAAGAAGGTCAGCGATCAGGCCATATATCCATATATCGAAGACCATTATATATATATACGAGTGGAATAATTTGTATGAGTGAAATGTTTTGTATAGCTATTATTAAGAAGATAAACGTTCATATAGACATGCATTTAGTAGTTTACATGAATATTCCTGGAGATTTGAAATTTCATAACAGTCACATGAAAAATATGATTTAAAAGGTCTTAAAAGGCTTGGACTTGGATATAAGGCGCCTTTCCTTAAATTCTTGAATGGTCCTTTTCATTAAAGGCGCAAGTGATTTGCTATCATTTCCACGAAAAAAATTCCTATTCACTCTTTTACTACCCAAATTAAGTTTACACCTTCGAGGATTTTTAGAATCTGATAATATTTTCATCATATTTACAGGTTTCTCACGAGAAATTTTCGCAGATATTCTACATGAAATATCTTTCAACTTTTCTTCCTTCTCTTTGAACAATATATTGTAAAGATTTTTCCATGATTCTACATTTTTGGATGATAAACCACTTTTGAATGTCTTTTGACAATTTCGCTTCCATATATTATCAGTCATTAGGATAAATTGTGGGTTTAGTTCTTCAATACGATTAAGTTCATTAGGAGATATTCTTTCTAACAAAGGCCGAATAACCTCATAATCAATAAATTTTATTTGTGTAATTAGGTGGACATTATATTCTAAAAAACGTAAACAGAGTTCATAGAGACTAAATATAATTTTAGTATTACCAGAATATAACTTTGTCCGTGAATTGCTGGATATAAATTGATTGATTGAATTAGAAGGACAGCGGACCTTCGTACAATTCTTCCTTTGAGTATAATTGGTTAGAATTTTAGTTGAAGGTTCAGGAAATGGAATATCGGGTAATGAGGGCATCTGAAAAATTTCCTTACTCAGAGGTAGTTGTAGTACATCATGAATATTCGCACTTGAAGAAAAATTTGAATTTAGTTCATCTTGCAGTGTAAGCATAGGCGTACTTATGTTCCTAGCCTTAGTTGGATTAACTGCCTGTGAAAGCCTCTCGCTAAAAGAACCAAAACTGTTTTCACTTTTAGATGAAACTAAGGAATCCTCACATATTGCAAACCCAAACAACTGCAGTGGATTGTTAGATGAATCCAGATTTAACAATTTCATCCAACAATTGACTAAACAATTCACAGCACTTTGTATTTCCCCACCAATCTGATATAATAATTGAAGGGTATAGCCAATTTTTGTTTCATGAAATAAATCAACAGATATCTCAACCTTGCTCAAATAACCAATATATTTCAACAAATCAAATTGTTTGTCACAACTTTTCTTTCTACCATCGATTATCCGTTCAATACGAGATTTTACTTTCTTGATATATAAAATCAAATTCTCATCACTAACAACTTCCATGATGAAATCTATAAATAAATTCAAACTAGATTAACAGGGTTCTAAGGAATGAGTGTAAGTAAATATAAATAAATCACAAATTCCAAATCTGTGATACCGAATGACAATCTATCTATAAAAATCTATGTAATACAGTAGAAATCGGTCTTCTTTACTACTTTTTGCAAGAAAAAAATAAGAAAACCGATGAAAATCAATGTAAATCCTACAATCATTACAATCTGAGCAGGAAATAAAGTAAGAAAAATCCGGTTTAAGAATAAACCGATTTGGAATGCAACACCAAAACAAATTGTGTATATAATGACTTCAAAATATCCAAGCTTCAGCATTTCCGACAATGGCCGGGCTCTGAACATCTCCCCTGAAACATGAATTTTGTACGCCAATAGCGGTACAATTGCAGAATCTTACACCCCCCAACTTTTCATGTGGTCAGAAAATCACTATATGCAGCGTTTAAGAACTCGAAAATCGGACGAAAATTGACAAGATACAAAAATTTCCCTAAGCCAATTCCTATGAAATCATATTACTCACTATAGACAAATTCTATTGATTTATAAATTACAACTACCATAGGAATGCTGATACTGTTGATATTGAGATTATGTACCCTTGTTACTCTACTCCAGGGATTCCCAACATTATTATTAGTATTAACCCGTTTTTCGACACTGTTAAACCTACTACCCCGAATTGAGGAGGCAATATATCAGAAATTATATAATCTAAGTATGTAAATCAAATTAGAGTATTAAATGGGCAATGGGAAACTTGTTCCTGTTTTTTTTCGCCACTAATTCTGTCAAACGAGGCTCCGTTTTCCCCAATGTACAGCGGAGATCCCCCTCGAGACGAAAATCCGGCCTCACATAGGTAAGTTGATCAGGATCAGAAGTGCATTTTGCTAATCTTCTGGAAAAACTGTTAACATTCTTACCCAGAAGTTTGGGAAACTAAGTGAATTATATTCAATTTTCACTGATGAGTTGTTTGTGAGTTCCAAAAACTATTCTTGAGTATCTTCCGGAAGATGATCCACATTAACTTGTACAGTGTTTATCTGTGGAAAATATCGCTTAAACTCGGCTTGTAAGCCATTGAAATGGTTTCTGATATCCTCTTTTAACTCAGCATCTATTGACTCCCCCTAAAATTTCACTCAATTTGTGGAAGCCCGAGAAATTCCATGAGTCCAATTTCTTTTCCAAAGAAGAACTTTTTCAATGACTGCCCTGATGTGATCACTGAATGTTATTATATTAGACTCCCTATCCTGCAATAGGTCAATACGTCAACTAAGTACGCAAGTTGGGTACCGAACCCGAGGATTTCATAGTTAATAAGAGATCATTCTTTTCCTGTCCATCAAGAAATGTCTTAAGCTCATATTGCAGTTCAAGCACCCTCTCTAGCATATTACTTTTGGACAACCACTGTACTTGGGCATAAAACAGTAGATTATGATGCGTTGAATCGAAATGCGTACATAATTGTAAAAACAACCTTGTGTTTAGCGCACTACCTTCACATAATTTACAACTTTGATTACTTCGGTTAAAGTTGCTCTCAGTCTTGCAGGTAGCGTCTTTGAAGCAAGAGCCTCTCGATGGAACATGCAATGTGTTCCAACAACCTCAGGATTCTTCTGCTTAACTTGAGTTATAAATCCAGATCGAGAACCAAGCATGGCAGGCACTCCATCAGTACTACACCAACAAGCTTGTTCCAAGGAAATTTTGCTTCTTCGAAGTAACTGGGCACATAAGACATAACTTCGCCTGCCTTTGTCGTAGCCCCAATGGATGATAAAAAAAGAAAATCCTCCTCAACAGAGCCCCTATAAATACATCTTGCAAGTACCATTAGTTGTGAACACTGAGCGACATCAGTTGATTCATCGAGTTGAATTGAGAAAAAGGGGGAAGAAATAATTTTTCTATCACCTGTTCCTCGATATCGATAGCCATTTCCTGTATTCGACGTTGTACGGTGTTTTTGAAAGCGAGATTTCTTTGATTTTGTTGTAGCTCCCTACATTCAAAATGAGACGGGCAGTTTCTAGAAGGCAAGGTTTGATGAGATTTTCTCCAATAGTATGAGGTTTTTTGTTCTTTGCTATTTGCAATGAGATGTAGTAAGATGCCTCTACAAACTTATTCGACTCCTGTCGGAAAGTCCCACTTGAATCAAGTTTCACTCTTGTGAGCCCCTCGGCCTTTAAATTAAGGTACTCAACCCCCTTGTCTACGAGCTCAGTGTGCACCTTAACGAAATGTTCCCTCAGTTTTGATGGCATCATAGACTCGTTACTCAGTGTTTTATAACAGATAACACACCCCGAGGTTGGAACCCCTTCTCTACTACTCTTTCATTTCATTTGTTTGCTATTCAATGTATTTCACTGCAGGTAATTCTTGTACTTTAAAGAAAAGCTGGTCATAAGTTCATTCTGTTAGCAACACTAAATTGCATTCTGTATATGAAGTCGTCAAACGTTACCATGCTTGCTAACTTTTCCGTTGATTGGCGGGACATCCCGATTTCTCGGCCAGGATATGTGTTGACTACGAATGAGGCTAATGTTTAGCCAAAACTTGCCAAAACCCTTAATTGTCTCTCCATTTTGTAGTCTAGTCTAATACACATGTGCTACATCCGACAACGTCCCGCTCAATCAGTCCCTTCTGTCCCGATTTTACTTTACTCAGGTTAGCAAGTATGGTGTTGACACTCGACACCGTAATACTCCGAGAATGTTTAGCCAGTGCAAAGCAAAATTATCAGATTTTGGATGGCTAATATAATATGTGTGATATGCTTTGCCTATGGAGAATCAATTATATCTACTTGTGATTGTTATCAACATTCATTAACGGAAGACAATATAACGATCAAAATGAGAAATTTATTGGATTATGGGATTATTTACATAAATTTTCTTCTACAACCAACAATCACTTAATATCCAGTAAATTTGCATGAGATTAAAAAAACATGAGAAATGTGGTAAAAATAAATGGTTTCAGATATATTTTCCATTGTATAGATTAATTGATGTGTTCATAGTTATTTCAATATCAATAACATAAAAGATTTAGTAAAATTGGAATGCTGTTTGTTTGGCTACTGAGGTAAACAACAAATTGTTTAGGAAAGTGGCATGCAAACCACATGTAATTATTACCCATATTAAAGAATACATTCCAAACGAGCACACAATGAATTTCGAACAATCTTTACGATTAAAGTAAAGTATAAAACGAATATCAGGGAATTATACCTAATAAATTTTCAAAATTCGAGTTGTGATATTTCTATAGTAGAATGCTTAATGGCAGTTTCTCCATCGTTTCAACCTCTGCTGGTTCCTATAATATTTCCCCTTAGTTAAGAAATTACCTTAAAACAACTTTTTCGTAATATCACTATTGAAGAACATACTTGTATAGCATGGCTCAAAAGTAACACACTTCCAGCTACCGTGATGATGTGCAAATGCAGTAGAATTATTCAGCCCGGAACATTTTCAGGTATTGCAGATGGAAAGGGGTGGAGATGCCATGAAAAGTCATGCAAAAATATCGCTTATATGAGGATTGGTCCATTCTTTGAAGGTGCTCATATACCATTAATTGAGTTGGTAGAATTCCTTTATTTCTGGGCCGATAATCTGCAAAGTATTGTATTTTTACACAAGAATCTGAGGTGGGGAGAGTATGCTATAACTGACTGGAAGAACTTCCTCAGAGACCTTTGTGTTGAGGAATTTTAGTCAATCCTCAACCAATTGTAGGACCTGGGCATATTGTAGATATTGATGAATTAAAGTTTGGATATCGAAAGTAGTCAAGAGGTTGTATGATATCAGGTCAAGGATTATTTGGAGGGATAGATAAAGAAACAAAAGATACCTTAATGATACATGTTCGCGGCATGTCATTTTGCTGACCCTACTACATACCCAAACAGTTGAGAGTACATGAGGTGGAACTAAGAAACAGCAGAGGAATTGTATGACTACTAACCCCATACTGTTAGATACTCACTTAACCGAAGTTTGTTGGCAGAAAAAATATGGACGAGCTAGTTTCTCAAACCTAATCATGGAAATAAGGAAACAATATCCAGCTGTCTAATTGTTGTTATGATAGTTATCAGTTACCTGTAATTAGTACCATACTTCTGCTTTTGGTGTTTCTTTTTGGCAGTACTTGTTATATTGTAAACTTGTAGTTAAAGTAGTACATAGAAAGCTTAATACTAATTATTTACTCCAAATATAACTACTACCCATAGTATTATATCCAAAGCATTAAAGGGGCGGGCTCCATTTATGATTCAGGAACTGATGGTGGAGCCGCGCCCCATTTTGAAGGAGCGTACACACTGGGATGCGCTCCTTTTTAATTGCAAACAATTATTAATTTTCATCGTGATTCTGCCTAAAATTCAGTATTCTTGCTATAAAAGTGGATACTGGGGCACTTTTGTATAATTCACAATTATTGAAATGGTTTGACTTTGCAAATTTTGCAATTTCCAGAATGTACAATGGTGTAATTCGATCTTAATTACTTACACATCAAAATACTACTATATCTCAATTATTGTTTATTCGTGCGTTGAAAGGAAAGGATTTACGGTATGAAATTTTGAAATTGTCGTGTAACTATGTATTTATCATGTTTATCAAGGAAGTAAATAGAATTCAATGAAACTGCACTAAATATATCGAACATGCTGAATCTGATTTTCACACTCTTTATTTTGAAGATTATAAATTATAAAATTTCAAATTCGTAATAGATTCATACTTTCAACAGCTATACTGGGGTAACCAAAATACTTTTGGCGACATAAAGTGGGCAGATTAAGGATTATGACTGTATCATATTTGCTACGGTTAAGATTATGAGTTTATTGCCATAGGTCGGAGTGTCGACAAGAATAACTCGAAGGCCGTAGCACCGAATGTCGATAAGAAGCGTTCGCAACCGCTTTGCGCGACCCGGAGTCTCCCTATCTGAGTAAGAAGCGGCGGCGGGGCTGCAGAGCAAGATGTGGTTCAAGAAATTAGGAGCGCTTAATGATCTGATTATATCCAGGCATGGGGGTATCAAATATATAATATTCTGTCCCCATAATAATTAGAAATCCATGAAAATTTTGTTCCAACATTACAAAGGCCACTTGCAAGAATCTAGATCAATAACTATGCGATTATATAGTACATGAATTGTTTCTATCATACAACCTAGTCTCGTTGATACGAACACAAATGAACTGTCAAAATTATTTCGCCTTAGTCGGAGTAATACAAATTGAACAACAATTGTAGGTGACAAAATATATGCAAATATATATGCGCCTTACTCAAGAATTCTATTAACTGGGTTTGAATTAACGAGGTGCCACTATGTACATAGGGGCAGTTCAAACTATACCTCACGTAACTAGGCGAGTGGGATGGTTTTTGATGTGTGACAGTCCCATTCATTCTGAAAACGGTGAAAATTCGTAACACAGGAGAAGAGCATTTCAAAATTTGGGAATTTTGCATTAAGAAACGCACACTTGACAACCTGAATGAAGAAAGAAGCGGGACATAATGGACTGATTGAGTGGGACATCGTCGGATATAACATATGTATTTGACTGGACTACAAAATAGAGGGACAAGTAAGGGCTTGGCAAGTATTGGATAAACATCAGCCTCATTCGCAGTCAACACATATCCGGGCCGAGAAATCGGGATATCCTGCTAACCAACGGAAAAGGTGGCGAGCATGGTAACGTTTGACGACTTCATATACAGAATGCAATTTAGCGTTGCTGACAGAATGATCTTATGACCAGCTTTTCTTTAATGTACAGAATTACCTGCAGTGAAATACATTGAATAGCAAACAAATGAACCTGAAAGAGTTGAGCAACAAGTGTGTACAATCTCAATATCAACAGCATGAGCATTCCTATGGTAGTTGTAATGTATAAATCAATAGAATTTGTTTATAGTGGGTAATATGATTTCCCCCATAGGATTTGGCTTAGTAGGGAAATTTTTGTATCATGTCAATTTTCATCCGAATTTCGAGTTCTTGAACGCCGCATATAGTGATTTTCTGACCTCATGAAAAAGTTGGGGGGTGTAAGGTTCTGTAATTGTACCGTCTGGTTCGGAATAGCACAAACAAGACTAAGTTGCCAGATCAAGGATTCTAAAAAAAGTGACGTAATGACAATCTATTAGTAGCGCTTAAGAAAGGTATAATAACGCATAATTATTGACTATTACTAACCACATATTCTTGTCTTGATGTCTAATTTGAATGAAATCTCGAATATAAGAATAAAACAGGTAGCTTTCAATAGTCTTCAAAGGATAAATTATAGTCTTTCTATATTCATATTCAAGTGTCTATAACATTAATAGAAATATAGATTTTTCCTGGCTTCAGTATTAACATAATTAAAGAATCCTTTGGTGTAACTCTATACTAATGAATGTACAAATAGTAAATACTACTCGTTTTGACTTTAGATTACAAAATTTCATTCTAAGAGGGGTAATAAGACACGACCTCCAAAACGGCCAAAATATCAAGAATTTTGATAAATTCCAAACTCATACTCCGTTTCCTTCTTTTGCAGTCCTTATTAAGTAGCTTTTTGCTTTGGCTTAGGGTATTATCTGTAGATGAATAATTGGATACCAGTCTACATATTGCATTGCCTTTCCAGGGAAAGTCGAAATATATTCCATAGTAGTTAATTCTTAAACTTAGCTTCGAAGTTTAAACTAGCATGAAGGTTTGTATTGATTATAGAAACGCCTGACCTATATTTGCTGGGTAGAGAGAGAAACTTTAGTGAACACGAGCCCAGGGCCCGTGCTCACTAAATTTTGCACCCCTACCCTCACTCTCGAAGCTGCTGCGTGTAAGTATGAGGCGCAAGGACGGGAGGATGACGGTACGGTTTAGGGCCAGCAGTTAGTCCAACTCCAGGGATTTCCCAGGCATTCACCTCACTTGAATTGTCTCCTGCAAAATCGCGAAAACAAGAGTGCCTTCAAGTTGATATATGCATGGGATGCCCGCGAAAACGTTGTTCTATGGAAATACTATCTACAACTTGTACACCTTCTCCTACGATGTAAAACACCTGAGCAGGTCTACGTAAATTTTAAGATTTCAACTATTTGTTTACTGTAATAGTCATACAAACAACAATAAATTTGAATAAAAGAAATTTGAAAATGCAAAAACTCAGATTCAGCTTACTTTGTTACCATATATGTCTGTTGAAATTAATTCTCTACGTATATTTGGAGATTTCAGTTATTTGTTTACTTTGTATTCATAAAAATAACAGTACATTTATATATAATTAATCACAAAGCATGGAAATCGGATTCAGCATGTTCGATATATTTGTGAAGTTTGATTTAACTTTATTTACTTACTTGATAAACACCAGAAACACATAGTTGTGCAACACAATGATAAATTTGCATACCATAAATCCTTGCCTTGACAACAGACAAAACAAACACAGAGATAACAGACAAACAGACAACAATTGAGATTTAATGATATAGATATTATTGATTTGTGAATATACTGTTGTTTTTATGAATATCAAAGTAAACAAATTAGCCAAATTTAAAAATATACATACAGGCTTACTCTAAACGGCTACAAAAGGTTTGATCTTATAAAACAATTCAATAACATATAAGACAAATACGTATTACATACTTATAAATATATCTTTATAATAATACTTAAAGGGGCCGTCAATTTGGAAAATAATGGATACCTAGAGGCGCAATGCGACGAGTCAATCGCGAAGCGACCTGCCAAAGGCTCGTGGATATGCACATTCACATTTTATTGCAATTTACTAATATAGGCGTATTTGCGAAATTGACTCATTCTTTCTCGTGTTTTCGGAAGTATTTAGTGTTTCCTACTTGTTATTCTTGTATACTGTGTAGCTGTTAGCGCATTGGCGGACGCTCTGCAGGGTTGCTAATTATCAAACACCAATACCGAAGTAGGGACTACCTATAGCTACTCTACATGAGTGGAGGTCGTTGGTTGCTCATCGTAGTTTTTGAATAAGATTTTGAGGATTATGTGCTCGAATTGTTTCTGCGACAAGTTCATCTCATTCTTTGTGTCTAGTCTTTTGCGGCTCTTGCGTCAATCCGAACTTTCTGAAGCGTGTAGGTATGAGGCGCGAGGGGAGTGACGCTTCGGCTTGGGGCTCGCATACTACAGGGTGGCCATTAAGTTCTGTCCCATTCTTTGATTCAATATCACATAAATTCTAATTAGGCTACCACAAGTTTAATACAATTAAACCACTCTCAGAAACATTGTACTTTATATTTTATAGCTATATGCTGTTTATTCAATTTATCTTGTACAATATTCTATGGATTGTGAAAGGGCTGCCATTATTGAATTATTTTCTAAAGGTAAATCACAAGGCGAAATTTTAAAATTGCTGAATTTTAAAAAATCAAGGAGAAAGTTCGTATATAGAACTATCCTACATTATCAGAAGACGAGCAGCATTCAGGAGATGCCCCGAAGTGGTCGTCCTAAGTCTATCACTACTCCCAGGATGAAGAATTTAGTTAGGGACCGAATAAGAAGGAATCCTCTACGATGCATGAGGAAAATGGCAGCTGAGGTCCACATATCCAAAGTATCGATGCAAGATTTAGTCAAGAATGAATTGGATTTCAGGTCGTATAAAAGGGAAACTGTTCATTTCCTTTCGGAGACTATTAAGCTGAAAAGGCTCTCGAAAAGCAAGGGTCTTCTTACTCGGCTCGAAATTGAAAATCTTGACCGGTTTCTGTTCTCTGATGAAAAATTGTTCAGTATAGAGCAGGCTACTAACAAACAGAATGACAGAATATTAGCTCCAAACTCTTCAAGCATCCCTGAGGACAGGCACGTAGCTAGAGCAAGACATTCAAGGGGGCAAGAAGTATTTCGGGAGGGCAATTGCAGGGATAAATATTTTTGAAAAGTTAATTACTTGTGTATAACAAATACGACCCAGTCTCCTTTTCTTACATGTATAACCTTTTTAATTCATAAAGTACCAGATTGCTAAGCTAGGGAGCATTAGATTAATCTACATTATAATAAGAGCATTTATTAAGATACTTAACTCAATTCAGGGATACTATTTGACATTACAAAAGAAAGCGGCGGTGCTTCATCTGCTTAAAATGTTCGATCACATCATTATAACAAAGTGTTTCTGCAATATCTTTTTCAATAGATAACAGGGCAAGATGGTTGAGACGCTCAGTGGTCATTTGTGAGCGCAAACGTGCTTTTATTCTCTTAACAGATGAGAACATTCTCTCAACCTTGCAAGACGTCTGAGGGATAGTCACAAGAATTTGGTATAAGTTGAAAACATCAGGGAAAATATCTTTGTCAATCACATCCAGTACATCGATCAAAGTATTTAGCTGAGATTCATCTTTCCGAGCAATAACCGAACGGAAACTTCTATTTCACAATCTTTGATATCTATTGCATACAGTTCAGATAGTGTATTCAATCCCTGTTTGTTAAGAAAGTTTTGAGACCTTGGTAAGCAGCAATCAGCAGCCTTCATGATGCCTGATTGATCTGTACCAAAACGGGCATCCAATTCTGCTAAGATCTCGCGGACATTTTGGCGTAACAATATTTCAAGCTCTTCAAAGTTGGATGCGTTTGTGTGTCCAACAGAGCTATTTAGATATCCTTCTCTAAACCTTTCTAGAAGACGCGTTGCCTGATTGTGTCTCTTACATCAAAATTTTCGATTTCATATTTACCGGACAAATCTTTGGCATATTCGACAACCTTGTCAAAATCGAAATTGATCAACCTTTCCCTCAGATCGGCAAGTAATATCAAACAAGAAACAGTTGCTGTCGACTTCTGAAAAGCTTTAGTGCAAAAATCAGAGTAATCATACAGCCTACCAAAGTAAACTAAGATGGTCATAAATTTCTTTGTTTGTAGACTACCTAGTAAAGATTTAGCTGCTAAACTTGTGTCTGCATCATTATCATTTCCAAATATGCTTAAAGTATCAAGTATGCAATCAAACCGACGCAGAAACCTTTCCACCTCCAAAGAACGGGAAGACCAACGAGTACTACATGAACGTGTAAGTTCAAGAGCTTGGACGTTGGGATAGCGCTCATCCTGGACGTCTATGAAAACTGCATGTCGCTTTGTTCCATTCATGAACGAATACGTCAAATCCAATATATCAAAGAAAGATTTCATCAGAGGATGTCGTTCAGCAGTTGCAGCTAATACTAAGTTAAGCCTATGTGAAGCACAATGAACATATGTGGCATTGCGATAACCTGCCCCTTTCATGCGGGCTTGGACACCACCGTATATTCCTGACATAACACTAGCCCCGTCGTAACCCTGCCCTACACATTTCAGAGGATCGAGCTCAAAATGCTTAAGTAGCTCTATCAGTTTTTCAGAGATGGTGCCCGCATCCATGTCCTTCAATTCAATAAGCCAATAGCTCTTTCTCGGACATTACCTTTATGGATATATCGCAAAGAAGCACCTAACAACTCCTTCTTAGATGCATCTTTTACTTCGTCAGCTAGAATAGCATAACAAGACGCGATTTCTACTTCACTTTTAACATAGTCTAGAAGCACTGAAGCGAGTGATGTAAGCAAATCATTTTGAATATCTGGACTTAGCATTTTTGCATTTCCTGGAAGACTTTCTATCCTCTTGGTCACATTGCTATCATATTTTCCTAAAAGTTCTAATATTTCAAGAAAGTTCCCTTTATTAAGCGACTGATCTGATTCATCATCTCCTCGAAGAGGAATATCTTGTTTGGCACAAAAAGTAATAATGTCAAGAACAGTCATTAAATGTTTCCGATTGTCATCTATGAATTTCTCATTTCGAAAATTGGGATCCAGTTGCTTATCTACCGACCCTATTATTTGATGAATTGCCCAGACTTTCTGTGTTTCAACAGCTGCCATATGACACACAGAACTATCGTGCTTCCTGCACTTGTCGCCAAGTTTCCTCCAGTCACAAAGTCCTTTTGTTGAAAACGTTGCTTCAGCTGTTGATCCTCCAAAAAGCCGACACGGTTGGCAAAATATAGCATCGAGTTCTTTGCTATACTCTATCCAGGAGAATTGGGCATACCAATGAGTACTAAAATGTCTACCGGCCTCATTTTTTGGGAAGATAATAGAAGGCTGCCTCGGTTTCTCACCATTTTTGGACAAATCATTTACTGTCACAATTGGTGATTGTATATGAGTCGTGTTTAAACTTGGAGTTGAAATAGTTGTACAAGAATCGGAAGTTAAGGGGTCGCAACTTGAAGACTCGTAACAACAGGCTCTTCCTCCTCATAATTTGAAGAGACAACATGATCTTCGATTTCTATTCGATTTCTTTTAAAATATGCCTGAACTTTGCTTTGTTGTAGTCTTTTAGTCATCGAGAATTGTTAGAGATACGAGTCACTGAACTGATTGAAGAACAGAAAATGTGAAAGATTTGAGATATAGAATGACTTTATAACTTATAGAGAATATCTGAAATTGGCTTCACTCATGTGTAAATTTCAAAACAAGCTTTGAAAACTGAAACCCTAAGAGCATCACCAATGCTTCAATTACTTCAATGGACAGTCTAACTTCTGACAACAATTACTAGCGGTCGTGGTAATTCAATTAAAATTATAGTAGAAATTCAGTGCCTGTCAAAATAGAACAAGTTTACTATCAATGAGCGTTACTTCCTGTCTAGTATTAAAACCATCATCGCAACGCGAGTTATTAATTTCATAGTTTTGACGAAGCAGTTGAAGTACATAGGCTATTAACTACAGTGGAGTTCGCTTATTAGCAACTCGGATTTTGCAGAGATTTGGTTGCTAATAGGGCAACGAAATTAACATTATAATCCCGTTTGGGACCCAAGAGCTGGTTGCTAATAGAGCAATATTACTAATAAGCTAACTACATTATATATAAAAACGAAAACTTCCAAATTTATCTGGGGGGGCGAGAAAAACTTTTGGGGGGGCAACTGGCCCCCCTTGCCGCCCCCGTAGCTACATGCCTGCCTGAGGATATTTTGTATGTAGCTAGGACACACGACCCCGATCTATTATGGTATGGGTCGGTATTTCGGCGAATGGACGGACTCCGCTAATATTTGTACCTGAAGAGGTCAAGATAAATGCTGCAACCTATCGGCAGTTGATCCTTGAACCAGTAATTAAACACTCGAGCAGAAATATATTTAGAAATCAACCATTTGTCTTCCAACAAGACGGTGCTCTGGCTCACGCTGCCAATATCACTCAAAAATGGTTACATGAGAAAATTTCAGGATTTCTTTCAAAGGACGAATGACCTCCCTCAAGTTCAGATTTGAACCCAATGGACTTCTCGATCTGGGCCATATTGAAAGCAAAGGCTTGTGCAAAGTCTCAGACCAATTTGGACTCTCTGAAGAGATCATTGGTCAAAGAGTGGGAAAAGATTCCTCAGGAGGTCCTGCGAGACGCAGTGGAGTCCTTTCCGACGCGACTAAGAAGTGTAGTCAAGAACAAAGGTGGCTACATAGAGTAGGATTTGTTTATGTATTGCTAGACATATCTATTGGATATATGCCAAGTAATAATCTATAAGAATGGCTGCATAAATAGTTATCGCTATTCAGAGAGGGGACAGAACTTATTGGCCACCCTGTAGAAGAATACGATTCAACTCTGGCAGAAAAGGTTAAAATAATAAGGACTGATGTGGCTTACTTAGCTGACATATTCGAGAAACTGAATATGGTGAATTAGCAGCTACAAGGTAATAATACTACTCTTATTCAAGCGAAGGGCGTTGTTCTATCATACTTAAGTAAACTAACCTTGTTCCGACAGAATATTGCGCGTCGTGAATTTGGGCAGAAACTTTGTTTAAGTGAACTGGATATGGCAAATAATAACATCACTACAGATGACAACAATCATATTTACTGTTCACATGTTGATTCCCTTAGCGAAGATTTGTTGTTTCGATTCAAAGATGTAACCGAGTTAGTTATCCCTAATTTTGTGATAAATCCATTTAGAACAAATATAGAAACTTTGGATCCACAATTTCAAGAAGAATTCATCGATTTGCAGAATGATATCGAATGCAATGCCATATTCACCCAATGTGGATATAGTGCATTCTGGATGAAGAAGGAAGTCTCTGAATGCTATCCCCATATTTTTCAAATTGTAAAATTGATGTTTGTTGCATTTCCATCATCATATCTTGTCGAAAAGGGATTCAGCACAGTAGTTAATCTGCTCACTTACTAAAGAATTAGACTGGAAATAGCAACAAGAGGCGACTTGAGACTCTTTCTGACGCAGCTAGAACCGGATGTAGTCACACTAGCAAAGAGCCACCAAAGTCAAGGATCACATGTTCCAACGTATACTGATACTTAGATTAGTCCCTAGATACTCTATCAGTCTATCTTTAATATTTCTATATAGTCAGTAATTAAAAACTGATTCAATAAAGTATTAAATAGGGGCGTTCTGTAAGTAATAAGTCTATAAGGGGGCGTTAAATTGGTAAAGGTTGGGAAACACTAGTCTAGTGCAATTGAGGGGTCTGTAGCTATTTTTGGGTGAATAACGTATATAACGACTGTAAACTGCAATATTTTCTGCGCTTTGGATAAATAAGATGTTCAATGTCGTTGATTCGAAGTACAAATAACTCCTGAAATTTGTAGATATACTGAAGCTATCATCATTTTCACTATCATGATGTAATGAATCTCACATTTCACATATAGAAATATTCTCATTTTTCGAAAAGACGTTATAGGATGGCCAATAGGCTGATATTTTGGAAAAATGCTCCAAATTTGGACCACTATCAAACGCAAAATAATGATCTTTGATAAAGTTCAATTGTGAAATATTGAAATATAAATTTACAGAAATATTCTTAATAATTGAAGTAGGATAATAGAATATGAAATAATGGAGTATTAAAATGAAATTAATATTTTAGAAGTTAAAATTATCAGCGATACCATATATATAACTTAGTGGTTCTATATTTCCAAATACTATACGATTGTAATAGACTCATGCTTATGGCTATACTTAGCTTAGATTGAATGATGGCTCCAAAGATTCTCATATTGTTAATACAGCATGTCATAGGGATTGTTATAGCTGTAAATATCGAATTAACTTTATGAAACCTGGATGTGCATAACTAATACCCGATTGAAATCCATTGTGCCATCCTTCTACAGAGTTGGTGTTCGGGAGAATTCTAAGTGCATCCTCAGGGACGTAGCTAGCCTCACAATCCCGGGTGGGTAAGATTTTCAAAGTTTAGTCAGAATGAGTTTTGAGAGCCAAAAGCAAGCAAAACAGCTTGGGTACTAACCAAGCATAAGTGCATCATATTATATACTACTCATCCTATATCTTCATTCAGCCCATTATTATTACAACAATAACAGCAGCAGCAACAGTAGTAACAACAACAACAAAACAAAACAGTAATACATATTTCAAAAGCTACATGATCCATTTTTTCTATACTATTAGAATAGATTAATATAACTTTTGAATGAATTGATCTTTCAAAATTGCAGTGGCATACATCGAATTTTCATTCTGCTAAATGTGACGATCATAGAATCAAAATCAATAGAATAAGTAAGGTCTTTTTCAATACATATTAAAGCTAGGGAGCTTAGTCTTTCTTCACACATTGTCGACCTCAGATACCACTTAGTCATTTTCAGGTAACTGATAGATCGTTCAGCAGTTGCAGATAACACTGCCATACTTCCAAGAACAAGGTAAAGCACTGTCAAATTGGGATAGAGGTTGTTTAGGTCAGTTTTTTTTTAACAGCTAGCAGCATTTCCTGGATAATCTGGGGGTTTTATGGACACAATATTTCACCCTCTGAAAGGAAGTTGATGATATGCTCGTATTCAGAAACTACCAGGTTTTTGTCTACATGCTTTTCATAAAAAGAAGCAAGGAATTTTATGACCTCTAGCTTCTTCGTACTCAGTTTGCTGATATTTTCAGGCATTAGACAAGAAAACATTACTACCACATCTTGAAAATCCTCAAACCTGGACTCCAATTCAGCCATAATTGTATCATATATGCAATAGAAAATATTGATTCTAAATCTATCACCTGGATCACTAAATGGCTGATCATTAGTAGATTCACCAGGAATCTTCTTCTTTCTAATTCTCGAGACATTAAATTCGTTTCAACATCCTCTTCTTCCGCAATTTTGAGTGCAGCAGCTAGCAAATCATAAAATGTTGATATGTTCGATTTTTCTCTAAAGTTTTTAAAGCAGATTCAACTTCCACACTTGCTGTAACTAAATCCATAGCCTTGCCCTGTAGGTATTCTGAAAGATTTTGACGTCTATTCGTACTAGAAAATGTAGATTCAATAGCTTGGAGCCCTAGAGAACTTTCTCTCTAACTGGTAACCCTGTATGTTTTCTTGTTATGCCTATCAAAATTTTTCTCTTCCTTGTGGCACCACAATAACCACATTCTAATCTTTCCTTGCTTGACATAGTGTAGCTAGCGATGAAGGCGATAATGTAAATTTGGTGACTGAAAAAACTTAAAGATATTTAGGTAAATGAGAGTATACTATTGGCCTAAAAATGAAACAAGCGATGTGCAAAAATTCCGGACCGCTCAGCGTAGGTATTGAAAAAATTACCCCTAAAGACAAAAATTATTCCAGCGATAAAAATTTAAAAAAGAAGCACAATGACTAATACACACTATAAATAGAATCAAAACTGTCGTTGCACGAAGTGCCTCTGATATCTCGAATTTCGAGTAGTGTCTTCTCATCCCTCAATTTCCTCAATTTCCTCACAATTTTTGCTCCGGGTGAGCAAGCTACCCACCCGGAAATGTGTTGGCTTCGCCATTGACCATATGTTGGTTAGTGTAAAATGTAAAATGGTCGATGAAGGAGTATTAAAAATCGCGTTCTCTGGAGGCCATGTTAGAGTAACTCTAACATAGCTTGCCATGTAGACGCACCCTCATCTCTTCGTGGTTACCCGGACCAATCAGATAATGTTATTAAGCGGAGTTGACTGTACATAATTTTGAATCGCTAAATTTATCATAAATGTTTTAGAAGTTCTAAGGAATACATCATAAAATATACATTAAACCATGCTCAATGACCCTTCTAAGTCACCGATTTAAAAAGGGAGGAAAATGATTGAGTTTCACCATCTAGTAGAGTTAATGAATAAATAACAAATCAATTCGCAAAAATTGAGAAGTACGTAATTGATGTGGGAGTTGAATGGTGGAACATGGGTACATGTAGCGTGAAACATCATTAACAATAAACTACAATCATTATTAGTGAATTTGCATTTTGTAAGTAATAGTAAAATTGACTCTGTATATATATATATTCATTAAATTGGAAGGCAACACCTAGAGGCAAACAAAAACTACTCATTCCTAAAAGTACCCAGGTTCACAACCCTAAGTGTAATGTAGAAAGTGAACAAGTTGTGGATACATTGTTCTAGGTTCGCTCTGGAATTGACTTTGAGATTGAAAGCTGTGAATCAGGAGAAGTCTATCTCGAAATCACAGAATGGGATAGTTGTGCATTACTGATTCGAACCATAGACTGTAATTAGTCAATAATTGGGCAAATCTATTTTCCTCCAAGTTTCATGATGTAAACAATATGTGTGATTTGAAGTTTGGCTATTATCGGTTGAACAAGTCTGATAGCCGTAAGATAATTAGTCCTTTCTTTCGAGCAAGAGCAGACTGTAAATTCCCTAATTGTAGAGCATATGCATTTTATATTGAGGACGAGAGTTATTTAAATAATCGTGTATTTGCCAATTTGTATTTTGAAGAATCTCTTTCAACTCATCATACAGATGGTACGAGTGCCCATAGTCGTCTTTTATTTTGTAGCGAGCAGAGAATTATGAGAGGATTGTTAGTTAATTATTCTGTAAGCAAAACATTTAATAAGCAATTCATTGATTCTGACAAAACTGGATGATTTTGTTATGGCAATTCAACGTATATAAAAGCCGTAGGATGTTTAAGGAAAGTTAAATCCGATATGAAATCCGTTAATAAGCTTTCTAATTCTTAGATAGAAGATGTAGTAGCTACTTAGCAGTGCTTTCGTTATCTACTCCCTGATTCCGCTATTCTTGGTAATGTTCAGTACTTTGTGCAAGGTCCATTTGTCATACATATGTATACTTCTAAACAACTAGAACTCTTAAAATATTAAGAGACATGATGTAGTTATAAATTTAGATGCTACTGGGTACCTAATTAGTAAACCGCTTTCATGCTCTAACAAAATATTTTATTATGCTATAACTATCCAGCATACTGAGTATTCCACCAGTCCAATACCAGTAGTAGAAATGATCAGAAGGATCATGGTACAGCTGAAACTTCACATTTCCTCAATAAAAGTTGTTTAAAAGCAAAATTAGTCATTAATAGAGACTTTGAAATAACTAAAGTAGAAATGGATTATAGCTGGGCTATGATACGTAGTTCTTGCTTAGCATTTAATAATTTAGTATTTTGAACTACATCCAAAACTGTGGAGGATTGTACGTAATAGTGAAAATCTAAATGTTACTACTGTTTTACATGTGTGTACAGCTCTTGTAGTGGACAGGATCAGATACAATATTTGGAAAAAAAGTCAAAAATGGATTATAGAGAATAGTTCTACATGTTTTTGGTTGAATCTTAAATTGTAAACATTTATAAATTTATCGAAAATAAATTCCACGTTAAGTAATTAATTACAGTAATGTTAATACAAATATGCCTAAGAACACAACTTGGGGAAATAATGTGCAAATATTTGGGTGGCTTTGTAATTGTAAACAGAGGTTTGGATTTTTACTGCTACTTTAAGAAACAAATGGATGGTCTTTCTGGATAAAGGGGCTATAGTAATTGATGTGCTTGAATCGCTCCAGGAAATCCTGAAGGCTCAATATACTTCAATTATAATGGGGTTCATTATGAACCTATTTTAGAGGAAGATAAGCTGTTTTTCCTAGGACTACACCCCAGTGAGAAAATGTATTCATATTCGGATCATGAATACTGTAGGGAATTAATTTCCACATGTACATCTAATGAGGGTCAGACAATCAGAATCGGAAAATCTGTGTTTTCACATGTTTAGTTATAGAATTTTAATATCCTGAACCTCATTAGATTTAATAAGAGTGCAAATTATCACTTTCATGGTCCATTATCATAATAGGAATCATAAAATATAAAATGAGGAGAATTTCTCGATCGATGCTGTGTTTCATTAAGTTGTATAATACAGTGAAACCTCGTTAATACGAACACATTTTATACGAATTTCCGGTCAAGATGAGCAGAACTTTGCACAATTTTAGTCCCTACAGTCGATATTCAGTTATTTTTACTCCTGTTAATACGTACTCCGGATAAGGAGTACAATTCTCGACGGTCCTTTGGTGTACGTATTAACGAGGTTCTACTGTATATTAGATATTGAAACATTGGTTCAAGTTATTTTGATATTTTAATAGTGCTTACATGATTTCCTATGACAAGTTTGTATGGAGAGAGAGCGGGTCTTATCGATGCTAAAACATCGGCGAATGTTAGTGATATCCAATAATTTAATAGTTTCGTTTGCTGTAAATATATATATATATATATATATATATATATATATGTATGTATAAATAAGATCTTGTACAAAGTACAGAACACAATTTGGCATAGAGGAACTACTTGCAGGGTGAGATAATATATTCTATTTTTGTTATTGATTTAAGGAATTAAATGTTCGGATAGAGTATACTCCTGCCTGACAGACTTATCTTTGTTGTCAATAATTCAATTCATAATACCTACATTGTAAAATGTGATTCATACATAGGGTTTCCAATTGCGAGATTTTGGGATTGAAAAATCCTGAATCCCGGGATTTTCGAGGCTTACTAATGTAACTCATTTGTAATGAATATATTTAACGTATGTTATTAGAATATTCTGATCTAATAATACTGAAGAAAATTAAGGGTATAATGAATGATTAATCTATTTTGATTTTTCAAATTGTTTCTTATGAAACAAAGAACATCCAGCGAGTCATCACTAAGTCTGCTTCGTTATTTATTGCGGAGATATGTACATGATGAAAACGTACGTTCTGCTTCAACAGAAGTTGCAAGGATTGTCAGCATCATTTTATAAACCTTGTCTAAGTAGTACCTCGTTTTCCTGTTTCCTCTGCAAAGTAATTTCATGACCTAACATAGTTGGTAAACTTGTATTATCAAGTGAAAGAGAATTTTTTGGAATTTGCATCGATGCGTCTTTTGCTAGTTGCAATTTCTTTGCTAGAGGTATATCTTCTGGTCCTGGATCCATTGGAACTTCTGATAATTGTGATTCTGTTATACCATCTTCACTGATTGGAAATTCCTCATCTTCTCGCTGTATTCTTGTTAGTAAATTAGCACAATATATTCTTACAATTGACTTCTTTCGAGTTTTGCAGATGGGCTGTGGAGATATTGAAGTATTACGGAAGCATCAGTGTAACGCTCTTGAACAATTCTTTGATTAATAGATTCCAGTATTTGTTTATGACAATGCGATTTTGTTTTGTAAATATCGTCAAGTAGAAATTTTATGGTTGCTTCAGCTGTAATTAAATTCGTCTCTCGCCGGCATAGAGCTTCTACTGCCATCTTAATAGGGTTCAATGCGTCTACTATAGAAGTTATCAGCGCAAATTCCTCATCAGTATAATATACACCTTGATTAAGATCTAACAATGCTTTTGTGTGGGCACCTTAATCTGTAATATTCATTCAAGCATGTTGACAAGTGAACTCCAACGAGTCTTACAATCCAATATCATATTGAGTCCATTTGGGTATTTTTCTCTGACATACTTTTGCAAAGTTTCATTCTTAAGAGGCGAACGTTTAAATATCTTCACAACTCTTCGTACTTTGTTCACTGTATCAATAATATCCACATTTAATGCAAGATCATTTATAGAGTCTGCTGGCCCTGAATTATCTAACCCACCATCAGATAAATCATAATCACAATCATCATCTAATGTTGTCGTATTATCTTCATCATCAGTTCCACTGTCAACGCTAAGTATTTCAATATCCTCATTATGCTTCTGATAGAATGTGTCCGTATCACAAGTTGTAGTCCATGAGCATAGCACAACTGGTGAATACTTGCTATCGATCGCCCCAACTTTTCATCATCGAACCTCAGTCTGTTATGATGGCCACAATATCCTTCTCAAAATTCACTCCAAATTCATTCAGCTTATGCACGATAACATTTGAACATGCTTCAGATGAAAATCTACCCCTTATTCGTATTAAACCAAGGTTCCAAAAGGAATCATTACCGTGGATATTATATTAAGATATCTTTTATTTTGCACTGAAGTCCATTCATCTAAAGTCAGGCTGAAATATGCACCTTTAGATTTGAAATGTGTATAAATCTCTTTACCTCTTTGCGTAATTGCTGTCCGTATTTCACTATTTGATCTCTAACCCCACTAACAGATTTAGGTATTGAGTGACCAAGTGCACTAATGGATCTTCTTATATCAGGTGAAGTTGTGAAAACATTGAATTAGAGACCCTCACAAGCTGTCATTCTTGCCAATATACTGGTAGACTAGTATCGTTGATGTAATAATCAAGTGTTCTCACTGCGCTTATATTTGGCTGCTTAGACAGTTCCATGTAGTTTCATTCGTAATCTTTCGCTTTAATACTTCAGTTTGATGAATTGATCTTATATGCATGTGTAGCCCTTTCGTTGATCCGCCCTCACACTTAAGTGTTTTTTGCAGAGTTTGCATTGGGATAATTTACCACATGTAGATCACCTAAAATGTTCCCAAATCTTTGTTCCAACGCAATCTTGGTAAATGACCTTAATCTCGGCCATAAAGTGAGTATGATAATATGGTTTAATTTTGTTTTATATAATGCATATACTTCACGTACATATGAAATTATGACACCAGTGAGTAACAGTACCTAAGGTTGAGAAATCTTATTAGTTAAGAATGAAGCCATTCAAGTTCAAAGTGTATCAGACGTTAACTGGTAAACATTAGTCATGGATCGTGATATTTTAAACAGAATACAGTATCAGGGCGTTCAATAAGTCTTGCGGGTCATGATATATCTTAGGAATTAGTCAAGTAATATATCTATCTTTCATATATTATAAGTCATATAGTTAAACTTCATATACTGAAAGTTTCAAGCTTATTCAATACTTATTATCTATTTTTGAGATAGTCATATGTAGTCAATTTATACCCATGGTTGAATTTATTGCTTCAAAGGTTGATAATTTCAACCTCAAATGGCGAGCTTATATAGAGTTTCGCACACTACTCAAGATCCACCCCGTACAGATCTTCAGTGAGTTACAGGAGATATTGTGCGTTGATTGCTCTTCCAGATCTACTGTAGAGCGATGGGCTGCCCGTTTTAGATCTGGTGATGCTGATGTCACAGATTTGCCTCGATCTGGAAGACCGGTATCCGCCACCACTTTAGAGAATATCGCACTCATTGAAAGTATGGTCATGGAAGACAGTGCTTACTGTCAATCAGTTAGAAGAAAGTATGGAGATTTCATCGGGAGCTATTCATATAATTCTGACCACTGAGCTTGGCTACCGATCGATTTGTGGGAAATGGGTTCCGCATAAACTCAGTGAGAATCAAAGGTTGGCACGACTGAATATTGTCAAGAAACTCTTGGAAACTTATGACAACTGGGATTCTAGACGCCTAACAGAGATTATTACTGGTGACGAAACGTAGGTGTATTATTCAACACCATATAGCAAGTATAAGGAGCGATCATGGGTGAGGGGCGACGAATAACCGGCGAAAATCCTAGGCCCGACTTCAGAAAACCTATGATTATGTATACCATCTTCTTCATAGTCATGGAATTGTTTTGCAATTACCTTGTAAGTGTGGCAAGGCTGTTACTGCTACTTTCTTTACAAAGCAAGTGCTTCCAAATTTGATAGAAAATATAGAAAGTACCGCCCGAAAACCGGAACTCGAGGAATGAAGATTTTAATTGATAACGCCAGTTCCCATACAGTTAAGCTTACCAAAATTTTCTGGATGTAGAAGGGTTAGAATTACTTCCCCATCCACCATACTCACCAGACCTAGCTCCGTGTGATTTTTGGCTATTCCCAAGCTTATAATCTACCTTCGAGGCAAAGATCTTAACACATTACAAGCACTCGGAACGGGCCTGTACCAGTACTTCAAATCCATCCCGAAGAAGAGTACAGAAATGTGTTTTACAAGTGGGTGGAAAGGTTAAACTTTGTGTATCTGCAGGAGGGGATTACTTTGAATATAGCGAATTAGTGTGTATAGAGTTTGTATCATATTCTATGATATCACCCGCAAGACTTATTGAATGCCCTAGTATTAGACCATATTCCGGAATTTCGGGATTTAGCAAACCAATCCCGAGATTGAATCCTGGATTAATGCTCCGGGATTCCGGGATTGGAAACCCTATTCCTACATATTAGTCAAGCTTTCAAAGTAGAAGATGCAATTACTATGTGTAATACATGTATTACACATACTATGTGAGTTTAAGTACAGTATACTGGAATCATTCTTTGCAGAATTAATAAGATAACTGATAATTGTATATTGGTGATAAATTGTTGGTATTTTATGGTTGTTTTAACCTATGGATTAATATAGCTCTGCCTACTAATTCTAAATTTATCTCTTTGAACTATCTTGAGGAAGAAATTTGTATAATAGAAGAGTTGCATGATAATACTATAATTTCTAATTATTTGTGTAAATAGATGCTGTTATTACTCATATATGTACAACAATTCGTTTTGTCTGTAATTTAATACTAAATATTATCTCTATAAATGTAATTCAGATATTATCTGTATACATGTTAGTTTTATTTATGTATGTGTACATTATTGTATCTAAGTAATGCTCAGTTTCATATTATATGAAAGAGTTGAATATATGTAATCCGAATTCTAAATCTTTAGGTTCCTAGTTAGATATTAATGCAAATTCCATCAACTGTTAATCCAAAATCCATTAACTGGGAACTCAATATATAGTGCCAAACTACAGTGTTTCCCGAACATTTCAAGTGACCACTCAAAAAAAGCGGAATACTTTTCTGATTACGAATATCGAGGCCCGAAAGTGATATTTCAAATAACTAAATACTTAATGCCAAGCGGGGGTTATCATAAAACTCGGCAGTCTAGAGAACTAAAATGCAGAGAAATGATCGTTACAAGATATTCCATGTTCTCTATAATAATGGGTCTGTGCCACTGGATTATAAGACGTGCTTTAGGTATATACGTACATATAAGGATTATGCCAAAGGTTTCAGGATTCAGCATATAATGGTTATAAATTTAAATCGACTGTTATAAGTGTATTATATCGAACCCTTTTGAATACCCCACCTCACTCTCTCTTCACGATGGTCTACACCCGCAAAGGATGCGTCTATCGCTCTTCATAGAAAGGAAAAATCGCCTCCCTTTCAGCATATCCTTGGATTTTGGAAACTTTAAAAATCACAACGGAAAAATGAAGGTCTCAAACATGTTTTGAACTTCCTTGATGTTTTTTTTCGAGCAGGTACTGACACAAATCCACTCGCACATTCTGTTGAATTTCTGTTAGAAAATGTGGGATCCAACGCGCTGCTAGTATTATCAGACCCACATGTTCATGAATTATTGATTGAACTGCTGCCGATCCAATGATAGTGCATCCTTCAATATCCTCATTTGTAACTTTTGGATTTCCTTGAACATCTGACAAGCTATATTACTAATTCCTGGACATGTAGCCGCTATAGCACTCCGGTAACGGGGTCATCCTCGAGTGAAGCCATACCACGTAAGAAGTCCACATACAATTCAACACAGTTGTTTTGAAGGTACATGGTCATCAAAACAGACCTTCAAAGCAGTTTTATTGGCTTAAATCATCAGTAAATCATCAAAGATCATTGCTCTGGAATATTTTTGAGTTAGTTCCACTTGTAGATTAAATATAATATATTCAAATTATAATTACCGTATCTTTCCCCTTTACAAATAATAGTACAATTATTTTCCTAAATGTTGTGACAATTACAATTACATAATATCCCATTACTCACTTTTGAATTTGTGAGTATTTGTAGAAAATGATATATTAGGTAATGCCAAAACTCCAATTGACTCATCTTTCTATAAACCCCGTTTGATTTGACATTGATGAGTTTCTGAACTACTTGATTAACTAAGGAACACCTATCAAGTCGAAAGAATTTCCCAGCTACACTAAAAGTCTCTCTACTGAGCTGGAACAAATAAATATGGCTGTCTTTTACAATAACATCATTTACGATACCATTTTTATTACAACCTATTTGGAAACCCCAATTTCAATCACTATTACTATTACTTTCAAATTCTAATAGTTGTTACTTTTACCCCAGGCCTGATCCAGAGCAGAGTTAAATTCAAAATTTTATGGTATTCAAAGAATTTTATAGCCAAGAGACTGAAGGTTATCAACAAGTATTCACTATTTCTGATTTTTCTACTAAGTTCTACTATACTCTAGAAAGCGCAAAATTTATCATGACAATATTTAGACATTTTATGCATCAACATCATTTGATGATATGGTATTTTAATCTGATTTCAATGAATTTATTCATTCCTAATAGAGTTTCTTCAATTGAAGCATTTTTTGAAATATTTGCAAAGAGGGCAATCTGATGACCTCTTTCGGTTTGGAAATATACTATAGGAATAGGCTGTGCATTGTCTAATATCAATTGTACCTTTATTATGGTTAAATTGGACCATTGAATATATAATCTTGTCGCAACTAATAGAATTTCACAATATGAATACTGTAGCAAAAGACCTACCTTGTTCTAATATTAGGCTGTAAACAATTACCTTAATCTATAAATTGTGACGTATATAGATATTTAGTGAACTACATTCATATCGGACATACACATATCGAAATATACACATATATCGAAATCTGAAATTGTACAAATATATTCCCAAAGAATCATATTAACGTGGATTTCATTAATTAATGCGAACTCCTCATAAATCGAAAGAATTTTCGAGGTATCTTGCTTGAGCTGCGATATAACGGGAGCTGGCTGGAATTAAGTAAATGCTGAATCTTAGATAATTATCACACTGATATATATTAAATTTCTATTAGGAAGTTCTGCAATATACAAGGGATAAATTCAAAAATATTGTGGGAGCTTGGAAAGTGATGTTTCATCTAGACGCCATGGAGATCTAGAGATATCTTTAATATACCAGGATAGCATGATAGAAATGACAATTGACCTATTATACGGCTAGAAAGGTCCAAATTTTTGAAGGGGCCGAATTCTAAAATTATCTAATATTAAACTTTAAATCGATCATATCTAAAGTACTCTATACATCCCTCAAGATTAACATTACGTACCAAACAAGATAGAAATGTCGTTCACCTGCACAGAATTGGAATATAGGTATGTATTTAGCAGTAGATTGCGGTTTTATACAAACAGAAGCTAGTCAATATGATTCATCTGACGTCTCGGATCCTTGTAACTCTTGTACATTGTCAAAAATTGTCCAAACAAAATAAATTACGATGTGAAATATCCGAGGAAATTCAAAAATTATTTTGACATTAATTGGCCTAAGATAGATGTCAATCCTCATAATAGAATCTCCAATGGACAAATATACATATCTAAATGTATATTTCGTTTATTTTAATTTTTCCAAGAAAAGCACCACTACTTGAGTAACATGAAAGGAAATTTTTGGATATATAATTTGGTACTCGTAATGTCACACTATGTGGAAATTGTATTTGTTTCCAACAATTACCTTTGAAGTCACTAAGATATTCATTGGTGTAACTCATCTTTACAATTTGTAAATTTCCTAAATGTTGTGGATCCCACCTTTTTTCTGAAAATTTCAATCCAGAGAAAGGTAAATTGTGCCCAATATAGATCCAGATCACGTTCAACAATCAAGCAAATATCTTAATAGTTTATAATAGCAAATTGATATTATCAATTTAACATTAGTACCAATTGCGGTTGCAAATGCTCGACTATATTCTCACACTGGTAGTATAAGCAAATTTGCAGTTATAACATTTCGCTTTGGTGTGATAAAATTATAGTTATTTATAATTTGGTAGTTATTTCCCCCAGCAAGAGTGTTGGAACACATAAAAATATCCATTGGAAATATTACTAAACTAACTCAAACATTTATCAGTAGTGAAATCAATTTATATAAGAACATGCTATTTTGATTTCAGATTCCTATTTTACACAATTAATTGCCTATAACAGAACAATTCACGTCTAATAGCTACTCAGGTCACCCATAAATACTGTTACTAGCATCAAAAGTATAACTCCAATAAACCTTTTGCCTGAACACACCTCCGTAGTGTGCTAATGAACGAGTCTACGCTGGACCGCACATAATCCTGTAGGACTTTCTTCCACTCTAGGATTGCGCTCTGTTACAATCTGCCAGATTTTGGTAACTTTTGCTGTTAACCCTCTCTTCCAAATATTAACCACATGGTCAAGTGGATCAGATATAGTGAACATGGTGGCCATTGTTCTAATCAGATGAACTCTGGGAAATTTGCCTTGCACCACTCTTAAATAATCATAGCCCTGTGAGCTGGTGCAGAATCTTGCTGGATTATACACTTGTCTACTTTGAAATGTTTCCTTGCACAAGGCTTCAAAACCTTATAAAGAATATCATTCCGACACATGGATTGATAAATTTGACGCCTTTGGATACAAAAACCAAATGTGTCCGTCCTATCGAAGTTACCCCGGCCCGTACTATCACTGACATCGGTTCCTGAGTTCTAAAAACCCAAAATGTATCTTGAGGTAGCGTATACTTACTAATAGCTAGAATCCTGTGAATTTGCATATTTAGAGGCTGTTCAACATTGAATAAGTTTTCATATGAGAATAGAATTCATTCATGCAGTCCACCGGTAAAACGCAGAGCATTGCTTTGGATCTTTCCAAACTCTTTTGTTTAGCTTGGGCAGTGAGCAGCTGAAAGCCTTCATCCCTAGATTGTAATATACGAGTTGTTTCATTAATTCTCTGCTTGTTTTCACGAGTTCGGCCATTTTTCGCATGAACCTGGCGGGATTACGCCTAATCTGATGTAGGATATTCTTCCGCATAGCAGCAGTTCTTACACTACGTGGCCGTTCAGGTCGTTGCTCAGTAATGCTTCCAGTCCTGGCGCAACGTTTTAATGTGCAAGATTAAACATTTTGCCTTCCCTAAGCAAATTAGCAATCTGGCTTCCAGTCTTCCCAGAGTTAAATAATTCAATTACAGCTGCTCTTTTCGATTGAATGGGTACATAAGAAATTCTTTTGTAAACCGAGTAAATGTAAGCTAAATTAATTGAATACAAACTCATTAGGAACTGAACTCAAAGCTTAACACTATTCCCTCTTGTGTATTTCTAAAGTGGATTGAATCTAATTGGTAACAGTTTTTATGGGTCACCCTGTCTGTAAATATGTTGCTAATTGACAATCATTGCATTGCCGCCATATGCCACTTGTTCCCATAATGTACAATGGTGGCTATTGCAACAAATTGTACATAGTATTGACAGACGGTGATAATCAAATTGAGTCGAAGGCATTTGCAATGGGTATTTCGGCTGCGTAGGATACGAGGAATACGACATAACAGCGAAATGTATGATATTATTTTGTATGAAATTTTTGGGTCTAACTATACCTTTGGTAAGGGAGTTTATCATGGGGGTTATACACTAAACTTCTTAAATTTAACTTATAAAAACTTAATTTGGGACCAAAAATAGGTTTGCTCAAAATCTAACTAAGTTATTAGATGGAACTTAAACTTAAACTTAGTTTTTGTTTGTGCCTAATCTGAAACTTATATTGTGGCATTTTCAGCAAATGCTAAGTCTACTATATAGCAGAGTTAAATTTGCAACTACTTTTTATATGTTTTGGCTTATAAAAATTGTATAGCCAAAATGACGATAATATCGATGTAATTCTTAGTCAAAATTGAATTTAAATTGTATATATTTATAGAAGCAAATTATAATCCCCTAGAGAATGTTATAAATGTGAAATTTATGTATACTTTAAACATATCCTGAATGATTAATCCGAAAATGTGAATCAAAAAATGCATCAAATATTTTGCAAATTTACATGAATCTAATTAAAGACTCATTTCATCTTATTCATCGAAGAAACCTCTTCAAAACAGGATAAATGGACGCAAGGAAAACTTTGAATGAATTCAGTATAAAAAGCAATGGAAAACTAAAGAGTTTCAGTTTAGAAGGTTAATACTAACAATGAAACATGAGAAATAATTAAATTCACCTCACAATGCAAATGGACAATTAACCCCTCTCGCGTACAATTAACTCCTTTCGTGTCCAATTAACCCCTTTCGTGTCCAATTAACCTCTTTCGTTAACAATTAACCTCTTTCGTGTGCCATTAGTTCCTTTGTGTACAATTAACCCCTGTCGTGTACAATTAACTTCTTCCTTGTATTATTAACTCATTTCGTAACATTTACCCTATTTCGTGTTCAATCAACCTCTTTTGTGTACTATTAACCTTTTTCGCGTACAATTAACCCCATTCGTGTACAATTCGCCTCTTTCCTGTTCTATTTACCTTTTCACGTATAATTGAACCTTCTCGTCTACAACTAACCCATTTCGTTTACAATTTTCCCTTTTCGTGGAGAATTCACCTGGTCTTCAATTTATTGTTTGTAATTTGTTTCATTTATTTTCGTATTCATTTATTTTCTTCTTTCTCCTTATTCCTTGTACATGATGCTAACTTTCATTTTCAATTCAAATTTACTTGCGTCCATTTAATTTGTCTCATCGAGGTTTACAGTAGTGACCATCGATTAAATATTGTTGTCAATATTTATCAATAACTAGATAACCTTCAATGTTACAGCCATATCTTCTAACTGAAATATAGTTTATCTCGAATTTATGACACCCTTAACAAGTTTCTCATTTATAAACATATCTGATACATATTTTCTATTTATAGATTACAGGTTGATTAATTCTAGGCACAAAGTACTGTGCGCTTATATGATGGTGCCGTAATCCGCGTGCGCGTAGCGCGAGCAAGCGAAGCGCGCTATGCGTACATACATTCTACCACCAGTAATTCGAATTTCCGTTAAAGATTCTAAAATTCGTACAAATATCTGTTTCCCTTGAATTATCTCATGGATCCAATAGAAAATCTGTCCAATAATTCGAACTTCTACAAAATGTAAACGATTTAGTTATTTCATGGATAACATATAAATAATTCCATTAAAATCCACACTTTTGGATTAATCATATGTAAATTTAAAGTTGTTTGTATGAATATATGGAAAACAAATTAGCCAAATTTCATAAAATATATGCAAGTTTGCTCCGAACGGCTACAAAGGGAGTTAAACTTACAAGACAATTCAATAATATATATGCCATATAAGTATATTTGTGAATTCCGTTGTTCTAAATCAGGGGTCTTCAACCTGCGGCTCGCGATCATAAAGCGTGCGGCTCGCGGGATAATTCTTGTTTTTGTTTATTTTGTCTTCACTTTGTTAATTTTGAAATTTGTTGTATTTTATTCAACAGATATTGTGAATATACTTAAATATTAGCACTTTTTTGTTTCTCAATTCTGGAAACTTTGATGGTGCTAAAAGTGTATAGAAGACCTTTGTTGTCTTCAGTAATTAATTTAAGCCTTCAGTCAATATTCAAATACAAACAAAAGTATAAATCAGGAGTATTGACAATATACAATTTCATTTTCGGATTTCAAATACTCTCCAAATACACATTTTTTATTATTCATTAATTATTTACGTATCCACTATGGCTACTTCTACGTCGAAAAAGCGGAAGATACAAGAAGAAAATCGGTCATTCAAGATCGAATGGGAAATAAAGTATTTTTTCGTGGAGGACAGTGGCAAGTTCATTTGCCTAATATGCCGTGAAACAATAGCTTCCGCTAAAAAAGGAAACTTTGAAAGGCATTACAATACCAAACACCAATCAAATTCGGTGGGAATTCTTGGGGAATCACGAAAGACTAAACTAGACAATCTTAAAAGAAACTTGAAGAGTGAACAATCAATCTTTTCAAAAAATGATAATTCGGTTAAGTCTATCACAGCAGTTAGCTTTGCTATCAGTAATATAATCCCGAAACGTATGAAACCATTTACGGATGGTGAATTTATAAAGGAATGCATAAATGAATTCGCTGATCAATGTTGTCCAGACAAGAAACAACTACTACAGCAGGTATCCTTGAGTGCTACGACAGTAATGCGTCGAGTGGAATCAATTTCAAAAAATATTCCCACACAACTATTGGAAAAGACAAGTTGTTTTAGTTTCTGTAGCTTGGCACTTGATGGAAGTAAAGATATTAGTGATGTTGAGCAATTGGCAATCTGGATAAGAGGCGTTGATGAAAACTTCAACATTTCCGATGAATTACTGTCTCTGCGTTCTATGCATGGAAGAACTCGTGGCATTGATATTTTCGAAGAGTTTCTTAAGATTGTGTCGGAAAACAACATTCCTGCCTTAAAGTTATCTGGCATTTCAACAGATGGAGCTCCATCAATGCTTGGTACAGCTACAGGGTTTAAAGGTCAAGTTCTACTATGGTTGACAGAAAATAATGTGACAGAAATATCATGGTGTCACTGTATTATTCATCAAGAGGCCCTATGTGCGAAAACACTTGGACTGGAAAATGTTGTGAAGTTGATAGTAAACGTTGTAAATTTTATCAGATCTAAAGGAGTGAATCATAGAGAATTTAAAGAATTTTTGAAAGATCTCGATTCAGATTACGGAGATGTATTATATTTTATAAGTGTTAGGTGGCTGAGTAGAGGTGTAGTTCTTAAAAGAGTTTGGGAATTACGAGATGAAGTATCAAGTTTCTTAGCCTCAAAGGGCAAGACAGTTCCTGAATTCGAAGATACAAATTGGATTAGCGACTTTTCCTTCCTTGTAGATATGACTACACACCTAAATATTCTAAATTCCACACTTCAGGGAAAGAACAAGTTGATTCATGAACTTTATGCCACAATTCGAAATTTTGAGATGAAACTCGCTCTATTTAAGTTACAGCTTAAAAATAACAATTTTTCTCACTTTCCAGCACTAAAGTCACAAGATAGTGCCGATGGAAACAAATATGCCGAAATTATTTCAAATCTCCAAGAAAACTTTGATACTCGATTTGGAGATTTTAGAAATCAACAACAAAGCTTTGAGATTTTTGCACAGCCTTTCAGTTTTAATCCGCAATATGCTCCACAGGAGCTTCAACTTGAACTCATAGACCTACAGTCTAGCATAGATCTCAAGGCAGACTTCAAGGATGTTGGAGTAATTAGTTTCTATAAAACTCTTCCTTCAGATATCTATCCTGCTATTTTACAACACGCAAGAAGGATAGCTAGTTTATTTGGAAGCACTTACACTTGTGAGGCATTTTTCTCTAAAATGAAATATATCAAGAACAAATATAGAACTAATTTGACTGATGACCACCTCCAAGACGTTCTTCGTATTTGATCGACTGATATGAAACCTAATATAGATACCATCTTAATACACAACAAAAACAGTACCAACCTTCACATTAATATTTTACTCTGATAAATTACTCATAATAATACAGTACTATATTAATATATAGAATACATGATCCTTAACTTTTAATGCGGCTCGCCAATCTAATACGAAATTAATATTTGGCTCATAGAAGAAAAAGCTTGAAGACCCCTGTTCTAAATATATCTATGTTATAATACTCAATGGGCCGACAATTTGGAGAATAATAGATATCTCATTGCACAATGCGCCGAGTTAATCGCGAAGCGACCTGCCAAAGGCTCGTAATATTCGAATTTAAGAAGTTAATGCGGTGTTACAGTACTCGAATACCTGTAATACTAAACGCAAAACTAATATGATAGTATTTATATAAATGAATTATGAGTGTAGAAAAATTGGTATATTTTATTTAGCAAAAGTTAAATTTGGTGAGCTAGGAGTTCAGCTGTCCCTCCTGCCCCCTACTTCCTACATATGTCCTTACCGAGAGGTAGTGAGAAATCAGCATCCTTGGCCAAAATAATGTATCTGCGAATAAACAATAGCAAGGTACATTAATCTAAAAGCGAACCTAGGACAGACTCATTTAAGATGACAAACGGGTATCCTATGCCCAAAATTGAAACTACTCACACACAATCAGCTGAAGGGAAAGATTTGATCGATGAACACTCAACACTAATCTCTGAATATATATTCGAACCAGATAGCTACAAAGTCATACTAAGTGGTCTAAGGAATGAAAATGATCGCCAAACACTATTAGAACATGTCTTCAAATGGTAAACCTAATTATGCTATGAGGCGACGGGTTTAATAGGGCCTACTCCGATTCTCTACTATTCAGACATACATGTGTGCAACGCCTATTCTAAACCAATCAAATTTGTAATTGTCTAATATTCGCTTAAGGATACATTCTGTTAGTGTAAATTTGTCGATCCTGTGTATCTTTGATCATTTTATTATTTTTAATATTACTTTTGTTCAGCACCATTTACACAAATATTGTTGTGATTCATCAAAGTATACATATAGCTAACAACAGGCTGTACGTCGGAAACTTGGAGCTCAATCTTCATGAACATATGAGAATTATTCGTAAAGTAATTGTATCATCACATGGAAATCGAAATTTGTTAATAATTTGGTCTGTAAATCATCAAATTAGTAGAATTACTTCTTACCCATGGTGGAAGAAAATATTTTGGAAGACTTACACTCTCCGTTACGGGCTTTCACATTGAGTTCGCTTACGCTAAATCAGTGGAAGTGAATATTTAGCTAACTTCTTTGGACATCAGGCTATTTAATATTTGAAGTACAGTAGATCTCAATTTGGGGCGAGCCGCTTGAAATTTTGGATCTATAGAGGCAGCGTAATTAATAATATTGCTATGGGGGACAAATCTAATTAATCTTGGCGAAAATAGAATTAAAGTTCGCGTAAGTCAGAATCGAGCTATTTAGCAAAGTGGGGTACAGAGTCTTACAAATACATCCCGGAAACCACAACCACTCTTTGGGAGATTATGCTGTTGAGTAGATTGTTATCTAACGTGCAAAAAATAAATTATCATGTTATCCAAGGATCTGACATTTGACTAAAGAGTTGAATTTATGTTGTACGAGCAGTTTCGCTTACTTGCGCTGCGCGGTTTGCGAACATTGTCCGCATTGGACTCGGTACTTCATGCCTCATATTTACCCAAGTATGCAATTACAGAATTGAATTTGTAAATAATTATTTAGACTATTTGTTTACTTTAATATTAATATAAACAACAATAAATCTACATCATATTAGACACTTGAAAATGACAAATTCGGATTCAGCCTACTTGATACCCCTATATATCTGTTGATATTTTGAGATTTCCACTTTGTTTACTTTATATTCATAAAAACAACCTAAATAATATGCATATGGTTAAATTGGAAATGCGAAATTCGGATTCAGCATATTCGATTATCCCAATGTAATTGGGTTACTTTTTATATATCGTCAACGGAAGTCAATGTTATTCCCAATATTATATACACAGATCGCCTTCCCCTATTATTATAATACAAAGTGGACAAATAACAAACAAACACACAATAATTGAGTTTTAATCATATGGATGTCGTCATGTGCCTATTGGTGTTCGGATCATGATCTGTGTACTTTTTGTTATATGCACATCCTGATATTTTAAAATCTATATCTATATACTCTAAGTGGACAAAAGTATTTCAACACACAAATATATTGTCATCAATTGTATACTCTTTCCCGCTCCTATATATTGTGTACTCTATATTCGTAGCTGCTATCTAGTAATTTGTATAGAATAACATATGTTTTTCAAGAATTTCAAAAAAATATTTTCGATTTACACTTTTTGATGGTGTTAATTATTAATAATTATTAGATAATTATTGATATTCAAAATATGTGGTAATTCAAAGCCTATTAAGAATCTATAATTTCTGACTTGATATTTGAATTCTACTTAGGCGATTTACCCCAGTTTGAAATTTCCAATCGGATTGAACAAATTTACTAAAGTTATAGAAGAATTTCAATTTGTCCTACTTGTACTACTTTTTTCAAAAAGTGGCACAGGTGGCAGGAAAAAGCGCCACTACAAGGAAAGCAACTAGGGCTAGCAGGAATAACTCGAAGTAATATTTTCGAATGATATGACTATGCTAACCCTTGAATTCCATAATAACCTCTTGGTAGCGGCCACTTGTGCCACCTTGGGCAAATGGTGGCACAAATGGCACAAATTGAAATTCATCTATAACTCTGGTAAAATTGTTCAATCTGATTGGAAATTTCAATCTGGGGTAACTCGCCTACGTAGAATTCAAATCTCAAGTCAGAAATTATAGATTCTTAATAGGCTTTGAATTACCACATATTTTGAATATCAATAATTATCTAATAATTATTAATAATTAACACCATCAAAAAGTGTAAATCGAAAATATGTTTTTGAAATTCTTGAAAAACATATGTTATTCTATACAAATTACTAGATAGCAGCTACGAATATAGACTACACAATATATAGGAGCGGGAAAGAGTATACAATCTATGACAATATATTTGTGTGTTGAAATACTTTTGCCCACTTAGAGTATGTATCTTTTGATTTATTATATTTTCACACCTCTTCGGAGATGTTATAAAAATACGGCTAGAAAATTCGTTTCTACTAGTATTATAGTTCAATCGGCACGCTGATTAAAAATAGTATATTCTCAAAATATAGTATTCAAATTTCCAAATAAGGAGAAGCTTGCTTTCAATGATTATCCAAGGTAATTCGGTCCGCTGATTCCACCTATGAATTTGTCTCCAACTTATTGTGAATACTTCCAACACATTATGACGTCGTCTGATTTGTTACTTATTAATTAGTAGATATGTATTTCTCTAGAGCATATTGGGCATTCATGAAGTATACCATATATGTGCATTTTCAGGAATGATAGTCAGGGATATCTTCTCATAATGTTTAATCAGAGTATGAGAAGTTGTGTGTGTGTGTACTATCTGTTTCCTAGAGGAGTTAGATGAGGTTCAAGATTGTCAAGTTATTGTTGAATATTGGCAAAATATGCATCCATAGTCACTACTCTATTTCTGGAATATATAAATATTATAAAGACAAACTTTTTTAATGAAAATATTCTTAAATTTGTTTGAAATTTTGTGACCCTAAATGTATTAAATTCAGCTATGTATGCAATTCTTCAGATTTTACCATCATATCATATACGCGAAGAGGTTTGAAAGCCGAAACCTCATGAAAGAGGCATTTACGATTTAGGCCCTTATGTAGAATATACTCCCTGTATACAACTTCCTATTCAACAATTTTCATATTAAACATATTAAGTTGTAGAGTTTTCAGTCCTTAGATCAAGAAGTCTATGATAATCATCAAGGAAATTTGATTAATCGTTTATTTGATAGCTGGGGCTGTTAAATTCTAAGAGTTTTAATAGAAAGTAATTGGAGTACAGGGTGTCCCATAATTATTGGCCTATTGTGTAAATGACTATAACGTTCAAATTTCATTAATTAAATATGCTACTTTGACTAGTCCATAAAGGAAGTCGTTGTATCAAGTTAACTAACTAAATAAGGTTGGTCAATAAATTTATGAAAGAAAATTAGACAATTCTACACTATATTAGAAATATTGATGAAATGAAACTAATTGCTGATAGGGCAATAATTATTGGGCACCCTGTATACTCTGAAGAATCACATTTGAATACGTCAGCAAATATAGAGAGGCCAATGACATCATTGCCTATATTTATCCTAGAGATATCCCGAAAATATCGGTACATCTGAATTCTTGCGATATTTCGATATGTTTACTTAAATTTCCAGGTCAATCTCGCCACTTTCTAGTCGAATAATACTCTAGCTAAGTTTCAAACTTCAATTAGAGCAAAATATCGAAAATATCGGGAAAATATTTAAAATATCGAGGAAGATCTTAAATATCGAAAATCTCAGTAAATATCGGTGTATCTTCCTATATTTCTCGATATTTCCGATATATCGATATTATTCCAGCCCGATAAATCGGTGTCAACCGATGCTCACTGCTATCTTCTGGCCAGACAACCTCCCTGTAGCCTAGATAAGGCAAAGATCAAAATTAATGAAGGAAGTTTTCTAAGCGGAATTTGTAATAATGGACAAAATAGACATTTTCCATGGACATTCACGTCACAACCGTTGTTCTACCCGATTGCTTATTTTCCTTGGTCGAATAAGTACCAATCGATAAATTTGATTAGTCCTACGAATGTCTCTATCTTTCCGTAATTGGCTATTTTCATAAATTGTCTTCTGTGAAATCGGCTTGCCAAATAAGCCTTTCCTTTCCTTTGTTTAATTTATCTTGATATCCCCAGCTATCTCTCTCGTTCCTCTATTTGCAAGCGCTCTGCAAAATGATGCTGAATCTACCTCATATATAGTTACTACTTATTTTCTTTGTATCTTTTGCTTTAGTTGTATTTTCAAAATGAATTCTTTGTCATTTTCTGATTTTTGTTACTTGTTTTGTTGTCCCCCTTTTCCATCGAGGATAGCTTCTAAACTTGCATTTCTTCCACCAGAGAATACTTACACAATTATTAATGAAGAAGATGGTACTACTTCTCTTCATTTATCGGATCGTTCCGAATGGCAATATTCTCACAGAGAATTAGATGGGATTGAAGTTTTTCATACTCGTACTAGAAATGGAAATCGGTAATATTTTCCATATGCGATACTCCTTTGTTGAATTATTATAGATACTGCCCCGAATAGCATATATGAATTACTATACTAATCATTCCATAATTAATTTTCATATGGTTAGTGAACCACGTTAGGCGATGTCGAATTTTCCCCGCAATTCTGATTCAATTCAGTTAATTATCATTGCTAATGGCCTAATCTATTTTTGCTAATGGCCTAATCTATTTTTGCGGGTCTACCAACCTCTTGTGAATTTGGACCAGTGATGTTGTTTTTCGATGAAGGTAAATTATATATAGACTATACCATAGATTACTCTACTTATGCAGCTTTAAGTAAATTTGTAACAATATATTATCCATTGTCTCTAGCGAAACTTAAGAACTTGCTAACTCTATTATTACAAATTTTTGACATTTGGTCTAGCTCTCTATATACATCATTTCTTTTATTGACTTTGGAATGATGTTCAAAAATAGCGTTCTACAGTGTATCAAATAATGAAATACGTATTTCAAAATATTATTTGCCAAATATATGCCTACTAGACATACATTGACATATTGCCTAAATAATTTGGATATAATGTTTGATAATTTCTACTAATACGAGCCTTTGTACCAGGTATCCATTATTCTCCATTATTCTCCATATTGACGGCCCTGAGTATTATAATATAGATATATTTGTAACAGTGTAATTCACAAATGTATATGGCATATATGTTATTGAAATATTTTGTAATTTCAACTTCCTTTGTAGTCGTTTTGAGCAAATCGTAATTATATTTTGAGATTTGGCTAAATTGTTTACACATATTCATGAAAACAACAATAAATTTGCATATGATTAGTACTAAGTGTGAAAATCGCATTCTGCATTTTCGATATATTTAGTCGAGTTTATTGAATTCTATATACTCCCTTGATAAACAGGATGAATATGCGACAATTTCAAAACTGCATACCGTAAATCCTTACCTCGGCAACGGACAAACAAACAAACAAACAAACAAACAAACAAACAAACAAACAAACAAACAGTCAGACAGACAAACAGACAACAATTGAAATTGAGATTTAATAGTATAGTTATACAGTAAAACCTCCATTAGGAAACACCTCCGATTAAGGAACATCATTGCTTATGGGACACTTTTTTGAGTTCCGATTTCTCCTATCTTCAACTTTGATTTCCACTATCTTCAACTTTGATTTCTACCTTCCATTAAGAAACACCTCCCTATAGTGATCGGGCACTTTTTGTGTCCCAAATATCACTTCCCAAAAGTGTTCCTAATTTGGTGGTGTTCCTTGACAAGTGATTCGCTTTTTACGAGCCTATCATAAACTCTATGAGGTGTATGAATGTTCGTTTGTAAACATGTGCTTTCTCTTGGAGGATAGGCCCTGACACTGGGATGTTCTGGGATCAGGCTTCAATGAAGCACTCCCACACTTTCTCATTGAGATCTTCGTTTTTAGATTTTTTTACACGTTTAGCAGAATGATGGCAGTTTTTATCGGCCAATGTCTCAAGTTCTAGCTTTCGTTTAGCTACGTGGTCCACAACTGCACGGGAAACGCCAAACTTAGCGGTAACTGCCCGCTGACTACTTTTTCACCTTCTTTCAATATCTCTAACTTCTGTGAAGTGTCAGATTCTTTTTGGATTTTGTTGAAGACCTTTTGATTTGTTTTGAGATAGACAGACCAAAGATTTGGACAGTTTCTCATCTTCATACTGATAATACTTTATGTATGTTTACCAGACAATAGGAAATTGCTTCCTTTTCGGATAAACAATTGTCATTTCAATAATCTGTTGTGTAAAAAACTTAACAAACATCAATCACATTGATCCCTACAAACTGTGAACAAAATACAGCCCACTAACTGTTAGGTTGATCCCCACAAATTCTGGGAAACATTTATGTTCTTTAATGGGAGGTCCATATGGATGGCTAAGTGAAATTTTGGACACAAAGGAGTGTTCCCTATTCACTATAGGGAGGTAGGCATCAATGTTAAAGCATAGCAGAAATCGGGACTTGAAATGTTTCCCTTCAGCAGAGGTGTTCCTTAATCGACGTGTTCCCTAATGGAGGTTTTACTGAATATATATATATAGAGCATTAAATGAGCGTGGTCCAATTTTGAGGAGCGGGATATGGAGCCCCCATTTATGAATCACGGGCGGAAAGTTGAGCGGTGCTCTATTTTTAGAGAGCTCGCCCCTATTTAAATTGCGAACAATTTCCAAATTCATTGTTATTCTGCATAAAATTCAGTACTCTTGATATAAATAGGGGATGTTGGTACACTTTTGTATTCTTTCACAGTTTATTGAATGGTTTGACGTTGCACATTTAGTTTTTTCCCGAATGTACAATGGTTAATTTCAATCCTGATTACTCAAAATGGTAATTTAATCTGAATCTGAAAGAATGAAAGGAGCGATTGGCGCCCGCTTCATTTGTGCTGGAGCGGTAGCCCGAGTGTGCTCCTTTTCTGAGTAAGGAGCCGAAGTGGGAGCCCGCTCCAAAACATGGAGCGCTTAATGCTCTATGTATATATATTTATGTACCAAAGTTGAAATTGCTCGAACCTAATATCAGTATTCGTGGATAATAGCCTAACCGAATACCATATTATTCGGTTTGGGCCAACCGAATACTGATATTCGTTTGGTGACCGAATATTGAACTATTTTGCCAAATATTATTACCTTTATATGCACACATACAGATTAATTGTGTTTCAAAAATCAAGATGTCTGTATATCTATACCAGGGTTTCTCTACCTATGGTCTTTTAACCAAAATTGACCACAGTGTGATCACAGATACTTTGATATTATATTTTGGGTCAAATTGAAGCTTCATGACCAAACCTGATCAAACTAGACCAACTTGAGCAAACCAGACCAAACCTGACCAACCTTGATATGGTCAGAAAAAATTCTTTACCGAAAGTGTGGTCATAGCTCAAGAGAGTTTGAGAAACCCTGGTTTATACTATTGAAAGGCAATCATCTATGTGTATGTTTGTGTATATATGTTGGTATCTCCAGGATTAATTGAAAGAAACTTGAAGACCCCAGGGCCGATATTGGCATACAAGGCTATTTTGGGCCTGGCTTGGACAATTTCGAGTCTTGGACGAAAATTCACACTTATGACAAAATAACGAAAAATCACATTATCAGCTTGAAATTTGCATCACAGCTACCCCTTGATGTGACAAATGTTCTGATGTAGTAATTCTGACCAATAGTTAACTAATTATGATATTATTATGTTATTATGACTGTACTAAACATTCAATTTTTTCCAAATTTTGAAAATTTTCAGAATTTCCTAATACAGGAGGCACTAAAGGCTGTGATTGCTAGCCAAAAGGGATAGCATCTACAGCGTCACCACAGAAGGCTAATGAGTGTAATTTGGTTGAGCATGCGTAATATAATCATAAAATTTAACTATTCTGTGAATTCGAGGCTAGTAGTGCCGAGTATATTCTGTAGGATAGCGACTAATAACATTAGAAAATTTAGCTTCTTAATTCTTAGGCTAACGCGGATCACCAAGCTGTTGCGGATCCACCTAACAAGTGAAGCGCGCTAGTTGATATTGAGCTCGAGGGTTGCAAATTATTTGCTATTATTCAAGGAATTATTCATCCAGTAATTTGCAAAATTACTAATAATTTCTATAGGACAAAATCAGTCGAAACATAGCCTGCTAAAGATTTGGTCTGATCACTGAGTCAATTTTCACTAGACCAGGGATAAACGGAAGTGGATATATTTTTAGGGGAAATTCTATAATCGTCGATAATTTGAGACTGGTTCATTTTCACTCGAATAATTGTATTATTGATATCCAAGAATTCACTAAAGCCACATTTGTCATGAATTACATATCCACTGGTCGTCACTCACTAGCGTAATTGAGCAGCATGTATTAAAAATCTTTGTCTCTGAAACCATGTAGAACGTTAATTATTCATCTGTTTAAATATATTGAATTCCCAATAATCTTAAACCGTTTCTGTACCAAATGTATAAAATTTGTCATGATAAAATTGACATTTTTCTGAGTTATCACACAGACCATGGACGTCATATGTTCTTTGATATCATCTTATAGCACGATGATCGTTACAATTTGGCCAATTCAGCATAACCATTATATACCATCCGCCTGACTTACAATATCCTTATAATACATTTTGATGTGATGACTCTTGCCATTATGGACTAATCTTGAATGTGCCCATATATTGCCATTTTTGAGATTCCGCAATAATTTATGGGTAGCACCTCAAAATATTACAAGGATATGAGAAGTTGGGTGTATAATTTTAATGGCTATCCTGATTTGACCATTATTTCCTTGTTTATCAAGTTATACGAGGATTTTCACAAAATACGTACGATCCATGGTCTGTGCCATAACTCAGAAACGTTGGAACTTTATCTTATCATTATTTTATATTTTGTACAGATAAGGTTTTAGATCATTGTTATTTCATAATTTTGAACATAAATGAATAATTCGCGTTCTACGTGGTTTCAAAAATTGAGCATTTTTTATACACACTTACCAATTACGCTAATAGATGACATCATTCTGGTCTCAAAATTTTCATAAATATGGCTTTTTTGGATTCTTACATATCAGGAATACATTTACTTCAGTTAATTTGTATCATTTCATATTATTCACGATTAATGGGGCCCCTGCATTAGTTCGAATTTGGAAAGTTGTTATAGATCGAATTTGGACAGTTGCTGTTCGACTGTAATTTCAGACAGTTGGCGTTAGTTCGACAGTACTTTCAGACAGTTGGCGTTAGTTCGGCAGTAATTTTATAGTTTTCATTGGAATTACTCGTAGCTGTGAATTATATACTATTATTATTCCATTGAAAATTTGTAGGTATTCTTAAGGTTACGGATATCATTTCGCATACCTTGAGGTATTAGCCAGCTACAATCTTTCGTCGATTAGTATAAATAATACATAATAATATAATTATCAGACAACTCCATGGAATACAAATTCGCAGATTATCGACGCCAGAATGGAAGGATTTTCAAACTCCAGATGGTCAGAAATATTACAAGTCTAAAGTTAGAGAAAATAATGTTTATCTAAGATGTGTTCTTTACAGAAATGGATGTAATGCTATTGCGAGGTTAAATCTAGTCTCAAATATAATTACTCCTGCTATAAACCATAATCATGGCATCATAGAATATCAGTATGACGTCTATGAATTAGAATCAAAATGTAAGAATCGTGCACGGAACTCACAGGATAACCTTAGAAAAATTTTCGATGACGTAAATCGTGAAGATGCTGCAGCGTTTCATGTGTCGTTTACTGAATGCGAATCCTCAATGTATCGTTCGAGGAGAGAATTGCAACCAAAGATTCCAACATCTCCTGCAGAAATTTCTGATATGTTGCCAAATTTAACATATGGAGCGTTTTATAGATGTACTGTCTCTATCAATGACCACACGCCTATCATATTTTTCTCACAGAATATCCGAACATTTTACCTCAAATAACCAACATCTAGTTTGATGGAACATTTTATACCGTTCCAGTCTTTTTACCAGCTTTGGACTATATTTCTGACTGTTGATCGACATGCTTTACCGGGCATACACTGTCTATGACTGGTAAGAATGAAGAACTATACAAAGCAATACTAATTCACATACGTCAACTTCAACCCACTACATCCATGTCCGATTGGGAAGCTGCTCCTCGTAAGGCTCTGAAAGAACTCTTTCCTAATATAAACTGTTTGAATGCTGGTTTCATTTTACGCAGCGAATATAGTATAAAACTCAGGAACTGGGACTTAAAGAGAGTTTTAAAGATAATATAGAAGTTGTAAGATATATACGTCAATTAATTAGCATTCCATTCCTTCCAGCTAGTCTCGTCCATCCAACCTACACACTACTTCAATTTCCTGCGACTATCATACCTACAGAAGCAATGAAATTGGAGAAACTAAACTTACTTCAAAAAGAGATGGATAACCCATGTGTCAACCCAGAAGAATTATCAATTTTTGACTCAAAATTTAGACAAATAATGGAGCTGAATTTTACCACGCAAGGCTTAAGGATAGAATTAGGGCTAATCACCCCAGAATATGGAGTTTTATGACCCATATTAATGAAATAACAATGGATTTAGATAACGAATTTGGGATGCTGTCCCTGGGTAAGGATATAACAAGACCGAGAAATAAGACAAACATTCTGACTGATGAACGCCGTAGTCGTTGTAAACAAAAATTTCAATCCGGATGCTATATCCCGTGGGAATATATAAACGCAGTAAATCAAGCCATTGGAAATATTCGTGATCCACAAGGGGAATTGGAATTCTCTGACTGTTCAGAAGATTCAGAAACAGATCATATTGATGATGATAATAACAACCACCAAAAATGTGTTGTTTGTCTCACTCACGAACATCCACTTGAATCTTTCTACCTCGCAAGCATGCCCAGTGCTGTATGGAATGTTGCAAACAAATCGAAGAACTTGGATAATCGTGTCCCGTCTGTGTGTCTCCAAAAGAAAGGAGGTTTGAAATATTTACCCATTAGCTTCACTATTGATACATTCATAAAATATTTGACTATTTGTTTAGGACTCATTAAATTCTTTCCAAATAAACATAGATTCTACCTTTTGGTGTAAACAACGAAGGTCGGCCAAAATCTTTCTCCAGCTAACGCCAACTGTCTGAAATTACTGTCAAGCTAACGCCAACTGTCCAAATTCGAACTAATGCAGCGCTCTCGATTGATGAATTTCAAATCAAAATTTATTCACTTCCTTTTATCCCTGGTTGTTAAAAATAGTGATCAGGCCTTACATTTTGTAGGCTATGATAGGTCCAACAGATTTTCGATTTTTTACTCCCTTAGATTTACAAATAGTCCGATAAGACAAATTTCCAGAAGTGAAAAGGCAAAACCCCCTATTATTTTATATGTGAATTCCGAATATTTTACTTTTGCACAGAATTGGTTCTAAAAGCCAGATTGGACTCAAAACCTGACGCCAAAATAATTCATTTTCAACTGTACTTATACAGTTGCTGATGCGGAAATCTATTCCCTAGTCCATAATTCACAGGTTGATTTGGATCATAATGGCCACCTGTGTATAACGTTCACCTGAAGATAGTAATTCTCATTATACTGACCACTGTATAGCTGTCACCTGTTCATACCGTCCAGCGGACATCATTTTTGGTCCATTACTTGCACTAAACATTTCTATAGTGGCCACTTTATTTAACTATCACCTTCTTATTAAGTCCCCGTTGTCTTGGCTGTCAATAATTAATCGCATCCACTGTACTGTGATATTTAACATCAGTCATTTTTAAACACCTCTATATTACGGCATTGAACATTGTTATACTTTGGTATAATCATTTCTTATTATCTAGAAAAACCCTGGTATATATTTGATATCCAACATTTCGTTTATTTATTTTCTCAATTGTTTACATAATTGTGCTATATAGCTATTATCATTGTTTAAACTATTTATCAAATTATAAATCATTATTGCCCTTTTAATATATAATTGGATCTATTCGGACACATAAATTGCCTCAAAACTGTATCTGAAACAGTTACCGGAAGTGAAATCTTAACTATGGTATAGCATTCGGGAGATTTCGGGAACCTAAATTTCTCCTTTTTACATTATGGATTTGCGTGTCTTTTCAGAATGTGGCAAGTTTCTTTTACTTACCATGTGTTTCCTTGAAATTATTGACACTTATCTGTCAGTGAATACCATAATTCGCCAAATATTTTCAAGTTTTCCAATTGCTGAGTGAATATATTTTAAGAGATTTTTTGTTAACATTTATGTATTAGATTTCTGAACTTATTCTCTACCTCAATCAATTTTGTACAAATTGAAATAAGAACAACATTTATAGCCACTAGGAAAACTCTGAATCCATGACGAAATTTCAAAATTACCATGTCTGAACTCCATGACTATATAATTTATTGATTTGAACTTTAAATAATCAATGGTATGTGACAATGACTAACGATTCACAAATTTTGAAGAATTTTGGAGGATGTTGGTTAAATGACTGTTTGAGTTGACCTGGAATTCGCCTAATAGTATTTTTTCTTTTGTTTACTTTATTTACATATTATCATTTTGTTTAGCTAAAATTGAAGCCTTATCTCAGTTCTACCTTGGGGAATCCAGGTTAAACAATCTAGAGAAAATTTTAACCAATAAATATTTGGAAATAAACGGATATATACACGGTGATTGGAGAATTTTGTTGAAAACCTCTATGAGGAGGATGGAGTTGTTCAGCTTGCTGTACTATATTGTAGATTAAATTGTCCATTAATTGCTTTTTGTATATTCAGAGTTTCAAGCACTAAGTTTCTGCAATCAATTTCGAAATCTCGAGAGAGTGTATAGAGTGTATAGATTTCACATGCATTTATATTCGCATTTCAGCAATTCGTTTCATACCAATAACCGCCTAATAGCTAGTAACTTTCTATTGACAGTAACTTATAATTCGTCTATTAGTAGGAAACTCTTACAAATGTTCGTGGGGACTTGTAAGGTAATATCTGTTTTCTTCATGTTTCTTTTTGTCTTCCTCTTAATCTATGTTATTGAATTGCTGTTTTTGTCAGTTTTTCCGTTGTCAAGGAAGCGATTTTGGAATTTTGTATACATTTCAAATTCCTTTTTCTGAGATGTCGCATATTTATTTTAACGTATATACCAAGGGAGTAAACAGTATTCACTCTAACTTGACTAATTATATCGAATATGATGAATCTGTTTTCACGCTTTTGAATTAGTCTTATTTAAACTCTGTTTTTGTTTTTATTTGTATATAGCAAACAAATTACCCGGATCTTAAAATACTGCCAGAGACTTGCTCTCAACGACTACAATGATGTAAATAAATAGACTGAAACCAAATTTCACATTTTCAACTTTCTCATATCTAAATTTATTGTTGTTTGTATATATATTGTAAGCAACTTTCTAAATAGTTCCCGGAACTTTGTTTCAATTGTTATTGTAGGCACTAGAATAACCTTTGAAACAAAATAGGATCTGGGTTAATGGAGAACACTGACTCCAAATATGATTTGTAGCAATTTGTTGTTGTTTAAAAGTGAAGAAATTTCTAAATAGTCTTAGAAACTTAGTTTCGACGTTAATAAAGGGGCAATCGCGTACCCTGATTCCACATTTGAATGTACTCACGTCTAAATAATTGTTCTTATGAAAATATCGAAGCACGAAGTGCATAGTTACCTGCGAAAGTGTCCGAAAGCCACGCACCGTGAGCAAGCTAAACTGATTTTGACATTTTAAGGAGAATCTATATAAAACGACACTTCATTTTATTCAATTCCCACACCCTGCAGTATTCTGTTAATGGATAAAGCTGGGATTAAATCTCTGTTTGTTTTTCCATAGACATATAACATGAAACCAGGAAAATAACAGTTTTCCCTATAACGGGCTAATTGGGACTTTTTTGTTGATTTTACCGGAAATTTGCTGAAAATTTTATTTTCAATGTGTTCGAATTTTATTAGGAATTTACTGTTGATATTTGTCACTTAAACGGTGCTCATTGATAAAGTGAAATACCCACAACTGGTAACAATACCAGCGTTTGCCGAGCGGTCTTTGCGTTCACGCATCTGAGACAGCCTAGTGCCTCAGGTTAGCTTAATTATTAAACAGCTAAATTTCTTGATGGTTTGGGTCGCTACGCGCCCGGGTATTTACTTGACACTGTGGGGTACCTGTGATTCAAATTTCAAACTTTCATCATGTCTATTGGCTGAGCAGTGGTCAACATTGTAATTTTTCGTGCGTCCAAAAAGGTGACAATTCCGTTATCATTTCGTCATATATGTGGATTTTCGTTCAAGACTCGAACTTGCTAAATTATCTTACATCTTTGCATTTTATGAGTTAGATAACTTGTATTAGCCACATCTACTTAAAATATTGTATCTCATTAGTACTTTTTTTAATTGGGAATACATTTCCCCTATATTTTTAAAAAATTTTGGTGCATATTTATTGTTGCATCATCTTGACACGAACACTTTTTTATAATCACATATTTCTGTAGTTATATTCTGATTTAATAGCATTTATTATTCCCAAGTCTCAGACTGAGGAAGGGAAGCACGCAATTATACTTCTGAAGGCGAAGAAACACTCTGTTAAGGAAATATCTAGAATTGTAGGGGTCTCTTTATCAACGGTTTACAGCCTAAAATCCCGATTAAGTGATGTTTGCCAATTGAACGAAGAAAAGGGAGCGGGAGACCAGGGAAAATACTCCAATTAATAACGAACAGTATCGCACAATAAATCAAGAGAACCCTACATTTCTCTTAGAGCTATGGCAGATAAGTTTCCAGTTACTACCTCAAAGAATACGGTTGCACGTGCTTTAACGAGGTTAAAGTATACTAAGCCATACCCTAGCCCCATTCCTCTACTATCTGAGAAAAATCCTATATGACGACTTGAATGGGCAGAGAAAAATCTTAGTAACGACTGGCAACATGCTTTATTCGCCGATGAGGCTTCGATTTGGATCGCATGTGGACCAAGGAAGGTACTGAGTGGCTGAGAACAACAGTGAAACATCACCAAAAAATCAACATTTGGGCAGCTTTTTCGTCTGTAGGAACGTTTCTATTATGTATTTCCAAGAAATACCCACAGTAGCTCTCTTTGTGAATATATTAGGGGGGGCAATTGATAACACAAGCAACTGTTTTTCAAGGGTCTGAGTGGTTTTTGTGCAGGATAACGATCCAAAACACACAGCCAAACTAACCAAGGCATAAATTGACAAAAAATATGAAACAAAACAGAGTAGACTGGCCAGGTCAAAGTCCAGAGGTAACCCTATTGAATCTTGTTCGCCTGAATTAAGTTAGAACTAATCAAACGCAAACGTAAGAATATTCGAGACCTCAAATTACAATTTTGAAAATTTGGGTGGGGATAGATGCAGATTTTCTTCGACATTATTGGGCTTCAATGCCAAAGGCTGTCAGCTGTTTCTGGAAAGTAACGGTTATAAGATAAAATACTGAAAACCTACTAAATTACTTTATATATTTCGGAAAACATTGGAGTGATCTTTAAATTAATATAATTTGAAATGATTTATCTATTCCAGTTTTTAATGGGACATATTGCATATGTTTGTATGTCAGTTATTGGAGAAACTGGAAGACCCCAGGGCTGATCTTTCACTCCTATGACCTATCGACGTCATGGCCACCTTTTTGTCTTTCGAAAAATCACACTCTTAACTACTGCTCAGCCAATCTACATTATTGAAGTTTGAATTTAGCTGTTCGATTCTTAAGTAACTTGTGCAGCTAAGCTGTCTCGCTGAAAGGGTTGGGGTCAATTACATTTGTTCAATTACACTGTGTGGATATTTACTTTTAATAATGAATGCAGTAAACAAGATAGGGCATAGATTAAGACAATCTTAATAACTAACCAAATTATGAGACGGATATTATACTAATCTACTATTTAAGAAGGGTGATGCTATTTCCAACTCAAATTGAATTCTTAATGGTAACTAGAGTTGCACCTTATGAACATTAGTTCTTCAAACCGATTATCTGATATCCGACATCTCTCCGGTTTGAAAACCTTTCCGGCTATCGAATACAACCTTCAACAGGGGCTGAAGAAGTGGGGGTTGCAAGATACCACAAGGCAACTTTAGTAAGCTGAGGAAATTCTTCCTGGTGTTGCTGCCAATAGATTAGTGGCTCAGCATCCTATGATATCGTTGGTTGAGAGAGAGAGATCTCCACCTGGGTTTGTGACGGTTCCTTTGAATTCGATATTGGAGTACTTTGAGATACCATAAAGTTGAATAGTTTGCATCTTTTCCTTGCAGGTGATGATGTTGTCTCCAATTCATCCATTTCATCCATTTCATTTGGTCCATATTGTAATGAGACTTTTCAATAAGGAGATTAATATAACGAGTAACTTCATCAGGTCTACACCAGTCTAATTTCCACCTTGGATCAAGGATTGGTACAATTTGAAATCTTTCATTTTGTTCTTATCATGCAAAACGGGTATTAACTGATGATATTAAAGTTGCAACAAATTGTGATTTGTATTTGGAAGAAAGAGTGGTAGTATAAGACTAGCTGTGACGAAGTCCTGACCTTGGCACTGATCTGTTGCTATCTCAAAGGGAGTGAGTATTTCTGTGATTTCTTTGAGGATCTTCATTTCGTACTTACTAAGTTTGCCATAGAAATCTAACATTTTCATTTTCGCAGGATCCGCTTGAAGAATAGACTTTAGCTTCTTATTAATATAATTCCACCTTGTATCATTCTTTGCTTGTAAATTATATCATTTTCAAATAACTCTGTATCCAAGGTTGAATGGCGGATGTGGCTAACCAGGTTGGACGCTTTATTAATAGTATTCGATATTGATCTTATCTCCTTCAGTCTATCCTTAACTACTAGTTGAAGAGTATGTGCAAAGCAGGGGCGTGTTTAGGGCGGTAATCCAAAATATTGAAACCAGGAAGGAATTCCATTTCATTGTCCTCCTCATCACTGTCATTATCACTTACGTTATCTTCTTCAAATCCAGAAAGAGTTGCAACGCTTTAATCATATTTACAGCATCGTCAGTGATTATTGTAGTAATCTTTCTCTCAATATTGAAACTACAAGTGACTTGTTGGTAGTTTAGAAGTATGTTTTCAGCAGTGTGAGGACCCTTAAAGCGACGACAGGCTAACATGACACTCTTGAGTTTGAAATCTTCAATAAAATGTCCTGTTATGCCAACATAACTTCTCATATCTCTACTCGACCAGAGGTCTAATGTCAAACAGATAGCATCAACTGCGTTGAGACACGTAAGATTGTTGGCATGCAATTGAGTTGTTCTCTCAGGTAGGAGCCTGGTAAGATGTTTGCGGCTAGGTAAGATGTAGGCTGGTTGAGCTTTATGTAATAGTGTACGGAAATTCGGATCATCAACTCTGGAAAGTGATTGTAATGAGCAAGCATTAAAGTTTACAGCACTTTTTGTAAGATCTATTCGCCCAGGGTCTTTAAAACTCCAAGTGTCTGATGTAACAGAAATAAATTTCATAATACTCTGATCGGAAGGTGAACCAGGCTCGGGATTTATGTCAACTTCTGGATGATGCCTCTAGTGATTAGAATAAGAGTAATTTGACCTTTCAATGGTGAAAATGTAACTACTTATTTTGAAACTTACCTTCATGTGAGTATGGAAGTTGGAGGTTGTATAGAAGCCAGATACCAATTTGTTACAGTGTTTACATTTCAATTTAAATGTGCGCTAGTGTGATTTTCAAGAGGATCAAAGTGATTAAATATAGGAAGAGACATTGTAAATGAAATTTTGATGTGAATACTACGTTGCAAGTTGTTATAACAAATGAAGGTTCTAATTTATATTATATTTTGACAATGACTAGTATATTTGGCTTCTTTGTTAAATGAAAATGTTAATCGTTTCATTTGTTTTTTCACAAGTTCCATGCATTTTTTAGTATTCATGCTGTAGTGGTATTTATAGGAACTTTGTGTTTCCGGACACACAGAATTTTATAATTTACTGGAACATTTCACACCCATGAAAAACCAAAAATGTAATTGAAATATAATTGAACTATTACACCAAATTGGAAATCAATTACGATTAATTACGATTATAAGACTCCTGAAATTTGCAATTACAATTAAATTACTATTACACTATTATAATTGTAATTGACCCCAACCCTGCCCACAACTGAGCTTCAGATGTATTCAAGAAATAATAGCTATTCTAATCAGACTTTCACTATCAATACAATCACTGACATCACTTTTCAAATTGTTATACACTGTTAAATCAGAGTCAGATGATGCCCACACAATAGGAAGCCTATCGTCTCGTAACTCGAATTCAAGTGTCGATAAATCTAAGTTATGTAATCAGAATGCATTATAATGCATACTGGCTTCGCCTCATATACCTACAATTATACGTATATGAGGCGAATTACTGAAGTTTTCATTTAGTATTATATTCGAATACACTCAATGTAAATATCTTGATCATATACATCTACAATAAAATTCTCCCAAATACAGATGTTTCTTTAAGATATCTGGAAACAATTGAAGAATTTTGGGATCCAGAGTGCAAGATCTAGTAAAAGAGCTCTGAATGATCATTAAGTTCAAGCGAGCTTTTAGTCAAAATCATCTAGTTCATTCTCAACTCACAAGATCGTTTTAAACACTTGATGTTAATTTCAAAAATTCATGTGAATTACTTCTCGTGATAGTTCAACCTAATTATTTGAATTAGCAAATATATTGACTCTATCATGAATCAGCACAATTAGCCAACTCAAATCCGAAAATAATGTATATTTATATCAAAATCATTTGAATCCATCCTGAACCTACTACAGAAAAACACTTGCATTAGAAACATGTATTTTCCTCGTCTTAACATGATAGTCGCACGGACTATACTTTGTTAATGCCTAGAGTCCTAAGTTCAAAAGAATAAAGGTTCAAAATTCTAAAATTCAACCATTATGGACATACTCTACATTTTAGAAGTTTAGGCTTACAATATGACCTTATTCTTGCAAATCAGTTGAGAACTATTGAGTTATTGTAGGTATATAGTTGCTCAATGGTTCTCAAACGACTTAATAATTTGCATCATGTTTAATGGTAGAGGGCCCATGGACCCCATAATATTGACCAAATGGATCCACTGTTGAAAGAATGATTAAAACCATATCAGTAGCTAGTTACAAATCATTATATTTATTGGAATGCAGCACCGAAATTTCGTGGGCCTACTAAGTGTTTATATAGAAATATATTACAGTTGTGGAATTGTCGCACCTATACCGAACCCTCGTGCTGCCCTGGTTCCGTGTATTACCCAGACTAAACTTGATGCTCCCATCAATGGATAATTTTGGATACACTTTGGAATCTGGCAATCATAGACATCTTATTGTCTTCAGTATTTGATATTAGGCTTACTTTCATAGTTTGAAATTCGAGACACCACGTCAATTTCTGGTGGACTGTGTGGAATAGTAAACTTGGCATTCGGTAAAATAGATGGTACTGCACCTTCGTTCAACTTTCAAGACTTGCTAGGGGCTTTTCATCAGTCTTCGCTGATACGCTATGTGCGAACTGAAATTTTCACTGTGATGCCTGGAATCTCCGGTATATAGTCCGATGCTATGAGTGTCTGATTTCATCTAGCTTGTATGGCATCATTAATATCGGCTATTGTTCCTCATTGTTATCTGGTCAGGACAGGTATATGTGTATGATATGTGTACGAGAGGACACTCGAAAGGTTATTACTTTCGTATACTTCTGAAATTGACACTTTATATATTGTTATTTCTTTGTATCAGAATACTCATTATTACAATATAGCATTTGTGTTTATCCATGTAATATTTATCATCACAATTAATTTTCTATGGTTATGATTTTGATTTGCAATAAATTTGAGAAGCTCCCCATCTAGTTAGTATTTTTATCTTAATAAAGCAACCATTCTTTGGGCATAGAAATTATTATCCGAAACACGCAAGGGATATCTTCAAGCCAGTAGAATGGCTAAAAGGCGTAACTATAAGTGAAATCTTGTAAAAACTCAAGTTTTTATATGCGGGCTGCAATTAGCTTTACCCCAATGTAGAGTAAAATCCATCATTCCCTGGTTGTGTTTCGGTTATTTTGGCTCTTTAGGTAGCCAAAAGTAGGAATCCGAATTAATAGGAACTGGGCTTCAACTTCTATTAAGATTATTTATATGAACCTCTAACATCGATAAAATGTTGAGCACCGCTGTTTCCTGACAGGTTAAAACTTCAATTGCTTTTTTGGAACCATTACCTTTGGTTGCATCCACTACTTGGATTATTATGTATTTCATTGCGAAAACGGAGTATTTCAGTTTGTTCTTATGCTAGTAACTCAGAAAGAATCATTGATAATTGAGTGATACATATGTCAAAATGATCGCAAAAGTTTATTACAGACTTCAAGAATCAGACAACAAAGATTTCAGGATAGTTATGGGACAAGGCCTACAGAGAAAGAAATTCTTAATTATTGTGTTGGTAAATGTTGTAAAAAGAATTTTGATTTTGGCTCAATCCAAGTATGTATTACACCAGGATTCATTATCACTTCTCTATTAATGTCTGTACTTTTGGGATATTGAGTGGAAATTTGTATCTTCAATGCCTGCCTGACCTTAAAAATGGTGTGATAAATGCTAAGTTGTTACGTCTTTAACGAAAACGTATTAAGTATACTCGCAGTTTATAATACATCATATATTTTATATCTACAATTTTAGATGGTAAATTTTTCCTGAATTGCTATTGATATTTTGCATCAAAGCAGTACTAGGGGGTAGCTACCATTGAGGCCGAGGAGGCAGTTGCCTCCTCGCTTTTTCGGGCGTTGCTTCATCTCCTTTTGTAATCGCCATTATACTGATGCAAATATCCATCCTTGCCTCCTTGCTCTTGGGCTCTAATTACGCCCCAGCAGTAGCTCTCGAATTGTTAATGAGAAATCTCTCAACATAGTTGACCAAATTATATAATACTTCATAATTATGTGATATTCAGGTCTGACTATGTTTCGTCTACTATTTCGGAGTTATCCCAGACTTCTTTTACGTTAACGCGTTTTATACAACTTGGGATAAATGGTTCATTCATTGTGCGATCTTGGTATTAATCTCAAGAATTAATTACACTCGTCGAAATTTCCTTTAAGTTTCGTACTTTTCTAGACACGTATTATAGATATACAACAAATAATGATCATGACTTTATATGGACATTTATCAAGGTGAAAGTCTGATTAGGTGGTCCTCAAAGCCATAGTTATCTAACACAAAGTTATTCGAAAACATTACGAGGTAACAGAATGATTATTTTCAATGTCACTTTTGAGGCACGTTAGAAATGGCTGACTCGTGTGTTAGAGGTATATAGATGTTATGTGGATAGTTTCATGCATTTTGAAAAATGCACACAAGCAGATAATTCGGACCTTAACAGTTCTATTATAATAGACAATAATTGTATTTATGTATATCTTAGAATTTTTTCACTCCACATTCTTCATTCAGATTCATTCTACAGTGCCGGTCAAAAAGAATTGCCCAGAATAAATTTACCTCAAATTCTTATATCTATGACTGATTTTAACAATAATGCTTTATTATAATCAAGTAAATTGTTGTTAGTATTTAGTAGTACCTCCTCTTGCTTGAATTACGGCTTTACATCTTTGCGGCAACTCTCAATTAGAGTATGGAGCCTGTTAATGTCGATGCTATCCCAAGTGCTTAATATGGCATTCCACAACTTTGAGTGGTTGGATGGGCTTTTCTCTTGAATTCTGAGGGAAATGTGATCCCAGAGATTCTCAATCGGATTTAGATCAGGTGACTGAGCAGGCCAATTCATAACCTCTATTTTTTGCTCACCAAACCATTGCTTAGTACCCTTTGACTTATGGCATGGGGCGTTGTCTTGCTGAAAGGTCCAGTCAGAATGTAGAGAATGCAAATCAACGCTTGGGATTAGTGCATTTTCCAATATATCAATGTAGGAATTTGTCTTGAGGTTCCCAGATACTTTCCACAAGAGTCCTACGCCACTCCAGCAAAAGCATCCCCAAACCATGATGCCACCTCCACTAAACTTGCAAGTTTTTTGAAGACACTTCTCTGAGAACTCCTCCCCTTTCATCCTCCTGACGTAGGCTCTCCCGTCATTAGTATACAGAAAGAACCTAGATTCGTCACTGAACACAACTCTTGCCCATTCTTCAGTATTCCAATTCTTGTGCGATCTTGCGAAGGAAAGTCGGTCTCTTTTGTGCTGGTAGTAAGGCGGGGCTTCCTTCGCGGTTTTCGTCCGAACAGTCCAGCCCCTCGTAATCTTCTCTGAACTGTTGAAGTGGAAAGTTTTATCGAATATTCTGATAACACTTCAGCTTTGATCTGAGTAGCAGTCTTAAATCGATCCTTTTTGCATTTTCTGACCAATAAATTGTCTTGCCTTTTGGTTGTGACACGAGGCCTACCCGGAATAGCGAGGTCTCTTACCGTGCCAGTCAGCCTGTGTTTCTTGAGGATCTCGGCTACACTTTTTTGGCTACACCCAACCATTTTAGCTACCTCCCTCTGAGTATGGCCACTTTCTGAAAGTAGGATCAGGTTGGCTCGATTTTCAATGGTAATTCGGGGTTTAGAAGGCATCGAAAATTCGATAAAAACAGATAAATTGGAAAAAAAGAATACAAAATAAAAACTGTAGGTTGTGCAAATATAATAAATGGATTAGCTGTGTTGGTGCGTTACTTGTCAAAATACATATGCCTGAGTATGGTTTCGCAAGAATTCAACTATCTGGTCAGTGTATACAATTTGACATTTGCTATACTGTATACATTCATTTTGAGCAATTCTTTTTGACCGGCACTGTATATTCATTGTCATATCTTCATTGTTAATGTTACTGCTTTCGCATTTAAATTATGTATTATACCATTTGTTTATGGAACATTGTTATTTGGGAAACCTGTAACATATATTTGGTTTCATTTTCTAATTCTTGGACCATTTTATATTTCACCTGTTACTTTTAGAATATGCTGTATGTATGTTCATTTGACTGATACTTCACAATATACTATCCTTTTCTCCCATGGAAATGCTGTTGACCTTGGCCAGATGTCCAGTTTTTACGTTGCTCTTGGTACCAAGATCAATTGTAACATTTTTTCTTACGACTATTCCGGCTATGGCGCTAGTAGTGGTGAGTTGTAATACCTTATGTGCATATCTACTTACTTCCAATCATTATTGCGAGTTATAATCTAGAAACGCCTGACTCCACCCCAATTCCCCGAAAACCGTTCGGGCTGGGCTGAGTTTGTGCTTCTGTCTTCTGGCCCTATACTTAGGGTCCAGGATAAACCTGAATTCACATTTTGAAATTATTTCCTTTCTTTCTAAATATTTGTATTTATCATCATTGAAATTGGTATTCAATCACATTATCCAATTTCATATACTATGCTAACCCAAGTTGTAGCTATGCGTCGTGCCTCTGTGCTTCGCCTGGACCAGGCTTAGGGCCCGAATTCCTCTTGCCGGCCATCTTCGGGCCGAAAACTCGAGTAGGGCTCGACACAACCTCACTTTGTTGTGAGGAAATTATGCAGTGATCTTACGAGATGGAGAACACATTAGAGCAGATGAATGAGTGTGGAGTTAACGCAAGACTTTCTTGAGCACACGTCAGTTGTAAATTTGATGCACTTCTCGTTGTTGGATTTTTATAAAAATTGGAGACCAAGTAGAAGGCATAGAGACGTTTATGAATATTAAAAATGATTTTGAATTTTGAATTTGTTTTACATTTTTTTAACATTACAAAAAATTATTTTTTCACATATTTTCGAAATCAAAATTTCAACTATCTAAACATGTTTCAAAAATTTGAACGTTTGTTATATCAAAATTTGCATAATTTTGTTGACTTCCTGTGAGATATTGTTTGCCAAGGTTTCACATATTTTACCTTCACATACTACTATCTTTCATATACGTTGTTGAATTTGGATAAAAATTGCGAAACTAGTAGAAGACATAGGGACGTTTATGAATATTAACAATGATTTTGAATTTTGAAAACATGTAATTTAATAATTTTTTCCCATCACAAAAAGATACTTTCAGTTGAAAAGTGAATTTCCATAATAACAACAACAATACTGAGAGATATTTGCGATAGACTACAAGAAATGAATCGATCACCAAATTACCATTCAGTCAATTGAATTAGAAATATTAGGTTATAATAACATCTTACTCATTTGTTCTTCCGTTTCCTCGGATTTAGAACTATATGACAAACTAAAAAACAAGTACTCAGCTGGATCCATTAACTATCAGAATAGCCTTGGGGAGCGGTTGTTACTTTCGTTGATTAACTATGAATCAAAGTTGTGGCTAAATGGCTTTAGCTATTATAATCTAATTAGACCTAAAGTTATTTCCACCTTCTTGCAATATTTTAAAATTTGTCAATTTGAAGGTTGCAAAGTATTTGGAGAGTCATTCGGGAATTTTTCTCTGACGAGCTCATTGAAGAAGTCACATTACTTCGTTTATGGTTGATGTCCACATTAGAGCTTAATGACCTAAATTATAAGTTAGTAGATAATTTATTCGACAAAAATTATTTATTATTAACTGTTGGAATGACAACAGATTTTGTTCATTAGGTAGATAAGGTAAAAAGTGACTTTAAAGAAAATGGTATTGAAGTATTGAATTTCATTTATACCAATAGCATTAGCATGTTAGAGAAAACTATGCAAAACCAATTTCAGAAATATTGGATACATCTATAGATATGAAATACAATACTGATAATCACACAGATTTTCCAAGTTCTACTTAAACTTCTGAAAACAGCATGTTCATACTGATTCCGATATGTATCAGGTTTTTTCGTTCAATTTCACCTGTTACCACATATCCGCAGCGATTACGAAGGGGAATTTTGTCTAGAAAAGGACGTTTGGTACGTTATTAGTTATATAGATGAGAATGATACACATCGTATGAATAAAGGTTGGACTAATATCATAGCTGAAAGGTTTACTGAAATCAATCCGATTTGTGTACTGAAGTTTAAACACTACTGGTTTAGGAAATTGATAGTAATAACTTGAAATCTACATTCTTTCAGGCTACTGCTGTGTGTAAATTTCCTAACTGCATTTTTGTTACTTTTCACATACGAATAATCCTGCATCAATTAGTGATGATATAATTGTGAACTTCAAATCAGAGGTAATATTCATTCACACACCAAGATAGGAAAACTATTCATGCACGTCAAGTTAGGTCTGACAATAGGAAAGAAATAGGTGCAAATTGATTCACGACTCAGTAAGTAATATATCCACCAGCAATTTTAGAAATGAGAAAGATATAGAGCATGCAAGAGAGGCAATTTCACTAATCAAATCTCATAACAAACATTAAGGAGAATTAAATCGGATGTTAAGTCATTGGAACGATTTTCCAACGATTATGAAGTAGACATTGTGGAAACTCAGAACCATTTCCGTTCGGTATTACCAGACGATCAAATACCTGGTTGCATACAATATATAGTACAAGACCCATTTCTAATTCATTTATTACCAAAAAAATAGATTGAAATGTTAAAACTTTTCAAACATAACAACATCGCTCTAAATATCGAGGCAACTGACTCCCTTATCAAAAGCCACCAACTTGGGATGAAACTATTTACTATACGCTCTTACATTGCAACATCCTGTATACTGTACTAGCCCTGTCCCTGTTGCAGAAATGATTAGTAGTGATCATGGCACGGCAGAGATAACTGATTTTTTAAATAAATGGGTACTAACTTGTAAGGCAGTTCTACATAAGGATTTGAAAATTGAACATGTTGAGATGGACCATAGTTGGGCGATAATGCATAGCACATGCTTGGCATTTAATAGACTGAGTGTGTCATTATATTTAGTTCAATGTTGGGAAAATTGTAAACAACAATGCTACTACTACATCAGACATTCCAACTATTTTGAATCTCTGTTCAGCACATATATTGCATCGAATTAACTATAGATTAGATAGAATTAATAAATTAGACAAAAGGTAAAACGGTTAGTATTGAATTCATTCGGTACTATGGTGAAAAGTAACAATATTGAAGAAATAAGCTTCGTTTTCGAATCATTGTGTATTTTGCTGACTACTGAATTGAGGTTATCTCAAGTTATTAAGGGGGGTTTAGTAGATTTGGAAAATTAGCGAAGGGAAATTTCGAAAGCAGGTGTTCAGAAACTTTATATTGATGATTACCCTGAAAATGCTGAAGGTGATACTTATGGAAAAACGTCTCCCTTTGGAAGATACTTGGAAAAATGTTACTCTAACGCAATTGTAAAATTTCCAGAGCAAAAACAACTGGTACAAAATCAAAATGCGTGTTAGTGCCCTCAAATCCTCGAATATATTTTGAATTATTACATGCCATTGCTTCCTCTTTGGAGTGGGATCATTCTGAGTGAAGTAAACATCAATGCTATTTCAACTGATAGCAATGCAGGAGTCGACAATTGGTTTACATAGTCAAATACTGCATATTCAAATCCCAAATAATATCGGAGTTGTTGATTTTATCCGCTGCATTTTTACACACATAGAGATAGATTGGCTTCATTTGAATTCGCATTTCAACCATTGGGTCACAAAGTATTCAAAGTAAAGGAAAAAGTGCGATAGTCTACTAATGAGGAGGAACCTAGGGAAATTTAGGGGAAAAGAGGCGAAACAAAAGTATGTACAGTAGACAAAGTATTTGAAAAATTGAAGGATTCTTATTTAGCAAAAACAAAATATCTACTTAAATCCTTTGAATACACATAAATCGATCAGATGTTCCAAAAAGCTACATTAGAAGTTTTGGAAGAAACAATACCAATACCAGCTAAAAATATTGAGACTGTAACAGACTTGTCTATAGTAGCATTGGGTACAATCGATGTTATATTACCTCCCTTCAAGCAAATGTCATTCCTAAGTCAGGGTAATCTTTGTAATATATTAGGATTGCCTTTAACAAATCTTGTTTTATGTAAGATAAAATGCATGAATAGCTGTAATTAGGAAGCGATCAGTTTAAATGAGCTAGAACCATCATTAACTTTCCATATTCCCAGGACGGGAATTGTTTATTCTCAAGTCTCTCATATATGGTTCCAGGAAGCACAAGTCATAGCTCTATGATTCGAAAAATATTACCAGAAAGTATTGTGGGAAACTAAGTCAAATATATCTAAAGTTTATACAGAATATATTTCCTCTTACATATCGAAGCACAAAAGAGTACATTAGTAAGTCAAATATGAATATGGACAAAACGTGGGGTGAGACATCGAATTATTTTCTATAGCTCTATTGTTTAATACAGATATTTGGGTAAGTACTACAGAGATGAAAAATAGTTGGACGGTGTATTCTAGTAAAGGCGCTAGTTTAATGGAAATAATGAGTAGTCCTCCAACGAATGATGCTGAATTATATTATATGCAACATGTGATAAACCATTATGAACCAATATTATAATTAAATCATATTACAATTCATGTTTAGATTACAGAGAAAAACAATTATATACCACAAAATGGATAAAATGTATGCACACCTATAAAAGTTTTAATGAACAAAATTCCAAATAAATAGTTTGCTATTCTCTATTATATACAATTATCTCTCATTATGATAAATTATTTTGGATTCTATTTCGCTGGAATGTCAGCCTGGTCTAATGCTACCCAGGTATCTCTTTGAATATCGCTTCTCTTCAACCTTGTTGTATTTGCTTGCTTTCAGTTTCACACAGCATTAATCGAAGATCATCTAGATAACTCAGATTGCAAAGATAATATTAGATCTCATTATGTTTGTATGATGGTCAGAAAAACTTATAAATTTACTGTTGTACTACTAATACAGGTTACAAAATGAAAATCCAATGATAATTCTTTGTAAAACACCAATTAATGATTGTGTCAATCAATTCACGTTAAGGTCAAAAGGCTAATTCCAAATTCGGTTACTATTGGGCAACACCAATGTTCAGATTATAATCAATCTTACAATGCACAGTCAGGGTCGCTTATTATGAACAGGTTGAGGACCAAAAGTGAGTTCACTATAAAGAGACTTCATGTTATGCTAACTCGACTTAATACAAATCCTATGTAGATTGGTATACAGAGACTATATAGTTAGTTCGTAATAAGCGAATGTTCATATTAAGAGGGTTCATAATAAGTGACCCTGACTGTGCTTGTATGCATCTCTAATATTGGTATCGTCTAGTGGTACAACGTTTTGATATAAAATCCTTCGACAGTAATCATAAATTGGTGTTTCTGTAGTAATGGAGGAGAGCATTTTCAATGGACTATGATATGGTGTAGATCTTACTGTGCTTGCCAACACAATCGTAGTAGTATGTATATGATGCTTAAATAAAAAATAGTAGTATATGCGAGAGATGATATGAACGAAACTATGTGAAACCTTTGCAAACAGTATCTCACAGGAAAGTCAACAAAATTATGGAAAATTTTGCCATAACAAACGTCCAATGGTCTGAAACATGTTCAGATAGTTGAAATTTTGATTTCGAAAAACTTTTGAAAATATATTATATTTTTGTAATGCTCAAAAAATAATGTGAAAAATTTCAAAATCTTTAATAATATTGATAAACGTCCCTCTGCTTTCTACTTGGTCTTCAATTTTTATCCAAATCAACAACGGGTAGTGCATCTAATTTACAACTGAAGTGTGCTCAAGAAAATCTTGCGCTAATTTCACACTTGTATCAGATGAATGGTGCGATTACTGCAGTTTAAACTTTTGGTAAACATATGTGCACCAGTGCACATGAATACACTGGCATATATGCACTTTATGAACTATCTAGGCTACAAGCGTATATGAACCTGTGTATACCCACTTTATTATACTGTTAATGTCAATGGGTGGTTATGAATTCTTCACTATTTTGAATTCCTGTTTTCCAGTTATATATATATTTGATTCTAATTGATCTGGTATAATTGTAATCATTCAATCGATTTGATATTTAATTTTGATAAATATTATTATACGAGAAAGATGAAGCAAATATTATTATTTATAAGTGATTTTATTTAAAGAGCACATTCGTTATCTCTTATAATAACATCCTTGAATAGAGCAAAATATGTTCTTATATCCGATAGTACTTATAACAGATGTTCTTATAATCAATACCCACTGTAGCTAATTTTGACTGTGCATGGATGATATTCGTGGTTATTCCTGAACATGCTCTGCCCTTATAGCATTTACAGTTGCACATCTAAGCTGCACTTTTCCAATAACATATATTAGTATGTTTTATAGCTATTGGTTTTTACATAAGTTATGACGACGCGTTAATTACTTTTAGTAATCATACAAACGATTAGAATTTCACATTGCAAATGTAGGATGTATGCTAGATTATCTTCAAAGATTTTGTTTATTTTTGAAATGCATTGCATTATTAATTAATACAACTGTATCCCATCAATTTTAACCAAATGTTAAATAATACTGGATATACAGTACGTGTTATTACTCTTAAGCACCCATTGATTGTATGTGTAACTAAAGTGCACTTACACTGGTGTACATACACTTGTGGTCAATATAGTTCATAAAGTCATATACACTATTTTATGTACATGCATGTACACCAAAAGTGCATATACACTGACGCGATTTGCTTTATTAAGTCCTCTCCCGAGCGATATGTATACCAGTAGAATTTAGTGTGGTTCTTAAATACTATTCTGAAAATTGATGTCCAACCATTTGTATTTGTCTCTTTAGATGCAAATTGTATCTTACTAAGGTTTCAATACAATCGGACCTTGTTTAGTTGTGAACAGTTTACGATAATATAACTACAGTCAACTCCGCTTAATTGAATGAAATTCGTGACTCAATCAAAATGAAATTTTTTTGATTCAGGAAATTCTAATATGCTTAGTACATGAACAATATTTGGATAAATAAAGGATAAATTTGGCATTAATATGACCGAATCAAGGTCTATTTACTAATAATTGTTTTCAACTTTTGTTCTCGGACGACACTAAACCATCCGAAAGTTCAAAAGTTTGTACTTTGGATGACTATGGCTATTTCTAAACAATAGAGTGGCCAACTTCTATTAGTGGACTCTGCGACTGAAAAAATAGAACTTGATGCACTTTAGTATCATTATGAGAAAATGTCCGTATAATTGGAACTCCGCTTAATCGGGACCAAAGAGCTGAAACCGATGTGTCCCAATTAAGGGGAGTTGAGTGTATGTGAAATGTGATTAAAATTTTGCGAATATCCATTGTCGCGCTATTTGAGTGGCTAAATTCAAATATGTTGAATAAGCAAATCAGGTGCTTTAAGTGCAGTTCCCTGTCTGAAGATAATACATTTTCACGTCCTAAAATGTATTGTTTTGGAGATGTCGGATAGGAAAGTTTCAAGCAAAGTAACTTTCTTGTTTTGGATACTATCAAGTAATACACTCGCCGATATCTCAGAAACTATGCATTTTAGGGTGTGAAAAGTGTAATCTTCACACCTGAAACCGCCCTTAGAGTACCGATTTGTTATTCAGCATATTCGTGAATGTAATTTTATCAGTCCATACCGCGGACCATGGATAGTCCAAAGTTTTAGCGACATTCCACATGTTTATATTATCGAAAATTGTGCAACCCCAAAAAGACTGTGCTGTTAGCCCCGAAACCAGTGACGGCGCCAAGCTGGGGCTAGGTCATGGGTAGCTGGCCCAAACCAGGGTATATTTACCCCAGCACGAGCACAATTGGGGCTCAAACTATATTTTTCCCCTAATTAGGTGGTAACTTCATTGAGATCTAATCCAATACTATTCGTATTTGTCTGTTAGTATTATTGTCACGAGTTTAACAATGGACTCTAGTGATATTAGTAAAGAGACAATCCAGATAAATTTCCACTAATATTTGTCTTGTGCTATTTTAAAAGATCTCAAACTCATCAGCTAGATAATTGTAAACACATTTCTGTACTCTTCTACGGGGATGGATTTGAAATACTGGTACAGGTCCGTCCCGAGTGTTTGTAATGTGTTAAAATCTTTGCCTTGAAAGTAGATTTTAAGCTTGGGGAATAGCCAAAAATCACATGGAACTAGGTCTGGTGAGTATGGTGGATGGGGAAGTAATTCTAACCCTTCTACATCCAAGAGATCTTTGGTAAGCTTAGCTGTATGGGAACTGGCGTTATCAATTAAAATCTTCATTCCTCGAGTTCCGGTTTTCGGGCGGTACTTTCTATATTTTCTATCAAATTTGGAAGCACTTGCTTTGTAAAGAAGTAGCAGTAACAGCCTTGCCACACTCACAAGGTAAGTGCAAGACAATTCCATGACTACTGAAGAAGATGGTATACATAATCTTAGGTTTTCTAAAGTCGGGCCTAGGAATTTTCGCCGGTTGTTCGTCGCCCCTCACCTATGATCGCTTCTTATACTTGCTATATGGTGTTGAATAATTACCCACGTCTCATCACCAGTAATAATCTCTGTTAGGCGTCTAGAATCGCAGTTGTCATAAGTTTCCAAGAGTTTCTTGGTAATATTCAGTCGTGCCAACCTTTGATTCTCACTGAGCTTATGCGGGACTCATTTCCCACAAATCGATCGGTAGCCAAGCTCAGTGGTCAGAATTATATGAATAGCTCCCGATGAAATCTCCATACTTTCTTCTAACTGATTGACAGTAAGCACTGTCTTCCATGACCATACTTTCAATGAGTGCGATATTCTCTGAAGTGCTGGCGGATACCGGTCTTCCAGATCGAGGCAAATCTGTGACATCAGCATCACCAGATCTCAAACGGGCAGCCCATCGCTCTACAGTATATCTGGAAAGGCAATCCACACACAATATTAGGGCGTTCAATAAGTCTTGCGGGTCATGTTATACCTTAGGAATTAGTCAAGTAATATATCTAACTTTCATATATTATAAGTCATATAGTTAAACTCCATATACTGAAAGTTTCAAGCTTATTCAATACTTATTATCTATTTTTGAGATAGTCATATGTAGTCAATTTATACCCATGGTTGAATTTATTGCTTCAAAGGTTGATAATTTCAACCTCAAATGGCGAGCTTATATAGAGTTTCGCACACTACTCAAGATCCACCCCGTACAGATCTTCAGTAAGTTACAGGAGATATTGTGCGTTGATTGCCCTTCCAGATCTACTGTAGAGCGATGGGCTGCCCGTTTTAGATCTGGTGATGCTGATGTCACAGATTTGCCTCGATCTGGAAGACCGGTATCCGCCACCAATTCAGAGAATATCGCACTCAATGAAAGTATGGTCATGGAAGACATGTGCATTACTGTCAATCAGTTAGACCAAAGTATGGAGATTTCATCGGGAGCTATTCATACAATTCTGACCACTGAGCTTGGCTACCGATCGATTTGTGGGAAATGGGTTCCGCATAAGCTCAGTGAGAATCAAAGGTTGGCACGACTGAATATTGCCAAGAAACTCTTGGAAACTTATGACAACTGCGATTCTAGACGCCTAACAGAGATTATTACTGGTGACGAAACGTGGGTGTATTATTCAACACCATATAGCAAGTATAAGGAGCGATCATAGGCGAGGGGCGATGAATAACCGGCGAAAATCCTAGGCCCGACTTCAGAAAACGTATGATTATGTATACCATCTTCTTCATAGTCATGGAATTGTTTTGCACTTACCTTGTGAGTGTGGCAAGGCTGTTACTGCTACTTTCTTTACAAAGCAAGTGCTTCCAAATTTGATAGAAAATATAGAAAGTACCGCCCGAAAACCGGAACTCGAGGAATGAAGATTTTAATTGATAACGCCAGTTCCCATACAGCTAAGCTTACCAAAGATCTCTTGGATGTAGAAGGGTTAGAATTACTTCCCCATCCACCATACTCACCAGACCTAGTTCCATGTGATTTTTGACTATTCCCCAAGCTTAAAATCTACCTTCTAGGCAAAGATTTTAACATATTACAAGCACTCGGAACGGGACTGTACCAATACTTCAAGCCCATCCCCATAGAAGAGTACAGAAATGTGTTTACAATTGGGTGGAAAGGTTAAAACTTTGTGTATCTACAGGAGGGGATTGCTTTGAATAAATATTATAGTTAATTAGTGTATATAGTGTTTGTATCATATTCTATGATATTACCGCAAGACTTATTGAACGCCCTAGTATATGTATATTGGGGTGATCAGTTAGCCCTTTTGTTTGAAAACATACTTTGGGTGCTAATTTTGATGTTCCCTACACAGTATTGATTCGACATATCAACTTTGATTCTATTCTAATATGATTTGTTTTTGTGACTTATGTCCGATTTTCTACTTATTTTGGATTTTGATTATGGGTAGAGACCTGAAAACTTGGAATTGTGTAGTTTGGGTGTGGTTTTATGACGGTCAACAATACACTTTTTGAACACCACTCTTGTACGGCTAGAACATTTTTGTGAAAATCCCTTCAATAGATCATAGGCATCTAACCAGCTCCGAGACCAACTATTTTGCTAATTTCTCCCAAACTATAAATGATTGGTTATCCATTAGTATTATTCACCGACATGAACGCTCTCCAATACTACTTAATCTAACTTTTCAGATCTTTAGAAGTGACCGAACGACATTCTTTCATCAAAGTTTGACGAAAAGCAGACAAAATGCACTCAAATACAATCACATTTGCACTAATTTATTGTTGTAACACTAAATCTTTATGAATTTCATTGAGATAGTCCACGATGAATCTTTCGGTATAAAAAAGCGACGTTTTTTTCGACATAAAGGGGAACTAATGCATCCTAATTTACATTTGTGTAATTTCAATATTACATCCTAATAGTAAGAGATATCATTCCCAAATGTATTCCAAACGTATAAATTGTCATCTTTCCATTAGTAGCTATCCATATTCGACAATAATTCTAACTATTATCGAGTTATATTTGGATAGTCAGAAAAATGTGTCATCCCATGTTTTACAATAACTTAAGAATGAACTAACTTTTGTTTTTCAAGTTTCTAAGGAATTATCTATAGCATATTTCATCTACAATAGATCTTTTACATGAAATATGCATATCTGATAATTTACAAGGCATCGAATATTGACATCTTTTCCAAATAACTGCTTTTTTCAACATCTCTTTGTATCCTTCCTGAAATATTTGGCATATGAAACAATCTAATTTTTTCGACATAAGTGCATTATATTTATCGAGCAAGGATGAACCGTTTCTGAAATATAGGATTTTATACAAATAGTTCGGTAGAAACATGTATACCTATTCAGATTTCCTGAAGGTGTTATGTGTCCTTATTTACAGGTGGTTATGATAGATTACATTGTCAACAGCAAATTTCATTCATGAACAAAGTATATTCCTCCGGTTCCTAGATGAATAATCAAGAGTCTAGGAAAATTGAAATGACAAAAAATGAACACCTATAAGTAATGAAGAGAAACTGAGTATATATGATCAAAATCAAGATATCGACTATCTTAATTCCGAATATATTCTCAGTTTCTCTATCACTTCTAGCTTTTCAATTATCGTCATTTCGATTTTAGGAATATTTTGGCATATTTTGGGGATTTTGTGACTCATGGGTTATTCGTCTAGGGCTTGGAGGAATATACTTTGTTCATGTACAAGATACGTTTGCATCACTCCTTGGCGCATTGCCTAAACTATTGGAACAGCCTGGCTAAATTGGCAGTTGGTACAAATATATTTGCCACTTTAGTTTCCTAAACTGAAATTATTACAAACATTTTTGACATAATTACATCATAAACAATGAGAAAAGGGCATTTTTCTTCACCTTCTCCTATATCCATTAAGGAATGATCAATGTGTGATGAGTTGAAAATATTCACACTAAAATTTTCTAAATAGGAAGTCTGAATACCGAAGTTTTGAAACGCAGAATGCAAATGCAGCATAGGATATACACTAAATCTCAAAATTTTTCCTGTATTGGCTCTCAAGAATGAACGAGATTTGTACTATTTGTATGGAAGTTTTACCAGTGGTTGAATACCTTTGTTCAGGAAGAGTATGCTATTTGTAATTTTCATATACTATCCAAAGTGGTTCGATATTATTATATCAAAATTCTAGAACAACACATCTATGCATCAGTTTTCTGAGACTGTACACTTATGATTGGAGAACATGACCTACTTAGTATATGGATAAATATGTCCTAGAAAAGGCTGAATGAAAATGTGTAATCACCACATATGTCTTGAATTATGTAGTATAGTGCTTAAGAATGTATTAGTTACCCATAGGTATATGGTATCAAAGTATTCATTTCAATAACCTTGCAATATGATATCTCATCATGTGATTGTTCCAGAATTATATTGAGAGAGAAGAGTGCACCTTTCTAAGCTGTGTTAGAACAAGTTTTCAGTGTCTTATGTTTGACATTTTCATAGAATTAGAGAGGCGAATAGGGAAGAAGAAAATAATTTGTTATGATTGGAATGTGAACACAATTCTGTGTTGATAAGGAATGTGTTCTGTTTTTGAGGCAATACCTCAAAAACTATGAGCCCTCTGACTCTAAACTCCTTACCAGTAGTTCCGTAATTGACAACTTCATATTCAAAACAAATATAGTTCGTTTGATTTTTGATTATACATTTTGATATATTTTAAATTTCTCATATTTGCACGTATATGATTGCCATCTAAGGATTGCATATGTCAAAAAATCTCAGAAAGTAGTGATCGACCGGGATCCTGATTTTAGTCCCGGTCCCGGGGAATATCCATATTTTCTCCAGGATTCCTACCCAGGAATGAACAACTCAAAAGTTGCTAATTGAATACATGCACGTAGAACGAGAAATATTTTTTATAATTGAATTTTCATTACATATTGTGAAGTGCTGTTTATGAAATGGGAAGCGATTTCAGTTTTTTAAACTTGTATATTATTATGGATGGAAATATATGTTTAACTAACATGTGAATTCTGAATTCTGTTCTACTAAGACAACTCATCTAATGAAAAGTAACTATTCATTGTCACTTTCTTCACTGTCACGGCTTTGATTTTCTACTTGATAAATGTCGCCATCCTGGTTTGCCTCCACATTTCGATGGTTAATTCATTGGGTTGACTGAATGATTCCGGTGGCTGTGAAATCTGAGTGTCCCATCCAATAGCTCGCAGATTTTACTTAAGAAATAGTAATTTTTAAGTGTTTGTAGGGAGTAGCCTGAATCGGTCGATTGTTTGTGATTATTCCAGCTATACTAAATACTCTTTCTGATGTGTAGACGAGCTCACTGGTGGGCAAATATATGTGTATTGCTAAGAAACTTAAGATAGGAAACTGTTTTTCAGTTACTTTCCGAAACATAAGACAGTCCCCATCAATGAGTATTCTTTTACAGTTTGAGAAATATTCAGTATATTCTTTCTCAATATCACTTTTCCCTTGCATACTTACATCTTCCTCATCCTCACTGAGAACACAGTCTTTCCATGGAAATGATCTAAGCTCATTGCCCTCATCCTCAACTGGATCAAGACTGTTTGGGGTAGGATCAGTTACTTCGGAGTTCCTTCAATCTAGAAAGTCTTTGGCAACACATTTAAGGCTTTGTTTAGCACTTTCAGCATTTTCTTTCTTTCGGAATAACAGTCCCTTGTATCGTCGATCTGTAGAGTTGCAAATGTGTGGACATCGCTTGTTTCAACGTTGACAAAATGGGCTCTGATATCGCCGCCCTCTAAATAATTGTGGATGTTTTCTAATAATTTACACTTGAACGTGGCTGTTCCAAATTCATGTACCTGTTCGAGCTCCATTTTCATTCGTTTTGTGATAGGAATGATATCTGAAATTGAAACTTGTTCACCTTGAACTAACAAAGTGCAGTGTAAATAGGCTTAAGGAGTATCATTACTTTCGGTATTATATCCCAGTCATTGGGGGTTAGTTTACAATCTGTGGATATTTTTAGTTGAGCATCATCTCCAACGGCTCAATCACAATTTTAGTTCCTAAGCCCTTTCAAGCATCAAATAGTCGCTATTTCATCTGGTTTGTACACATAGAATCAAAGATTTTTCAGGAATGTTCATGCTGGATTTTTCTTGAAATAGTATTTTGCCTTTGGTTTGCAGAGTTTTTATTCGTTTTTTGTGGCGTTGTCTCATCAGCATCACACCACTTTGCTCTATTATCCCATGTTTCACAATGAGATGGAGGATGTGTCACATGCAACCAATCGACTGTTGATTTGCAATATCTGAGGCTTTCATTAGGCCTATTGCATTGCCTCTAACAAGGCAATGGATATATTGAAGACTCCAACGTTTTCTATTTGCTGACAAGACCTTGGCGATGCTTTCTCCAGTATGTGCGCTATCGTAAGGCATACATCGTAGGAGTGCTATCTTCTTTTACCAATTGAAATTAATAGTGTATGGTATAACTAATAAATGATCGTTGTCCTTTGCTAGACCAGATATCTGTTGTTATGGAGTATATTGTGACATAATTTTCGTCGAGACTGTTTTATCTTGTATTGTACTTGTCTATACAAGTTTGGAATCAGTTTTTGTCGAATAGCCTTTTCTGATCGAACAATAAACCTTTTATTTATATGAGTAATCAATTTCTGTAACTGATCATTGCTAACCTTTGAATATGGCAACAAGCCATCACACAGCTACTGCACCAATAGTTATTCACCAAAAATTTGTTCAGGTCTATCTGGATTCCATTTACTCGATTGGTCATTAGTTTCTGCTAATGTTGATTGTGTTGTTGAGAGTGAGTACACCTCTTTTTTATGTTCCATTTCAACTATCTTTGCTTGTTTTGTTGCAGCAGTCGCAATTTGCTCATCTTTGGCACTATTATATTCTTCTTTGTGCCGATTATTTAAATGGATCCAAAGTGCTTTAGTCGAGAAGTCTTTTCTTTCAGCTCACTCTTTTCTTCTACGTACCTTGGTATTTTTGCTTCCAACAACCATACAATTAGCAATAGATGGATTAGTGGGGTTCACAGTGAAATAGGACCATACACTCGATCTGGGACGTTTACTCACAATCGATAAGATGCTTAATACGTTTCAAACAAGATAGCTTTAAAATTAGTGTTCAGTCACTTCAGTGTGATTTACAAAATGTAAGAAATTGTACCAGGGTTAAGTACTTGTATAATTCCTAATTCCTATCATCATATTGGTAAGAAGTCAACGGCTGACTAACTGGGGAAATTTGATTGATAGAATCTAATTAGTTAATAATTACGTTTTGATTGTTGGCAGTGTTTTTTGTAATACAACACCGACAATGCGATATTTAGTGTAACTTTACTATCTTGCGACTCTTCGCCCTATGGACTAAGTAACATTCACTGGGTGTAGTGGCCCCGATGGGAATAACTTTCTATTGGAAGAGCAATCAATTGATCTACTTCAATCCCGGTTTTAGTCCCAGTCCCGATCCCGGTCGATCGCTATCGGAAAGTATTAACAAAAGTGATTAAACTATATTAGTAGGGAATAGGAAATTGATTCTCACGAATCTACTTGTGTAATGTATTGAGTCATAGGGCTCATAGCTTTTGAGTGATAGCATCAACAAACAGAAACACACTTTCTTAGCCATCACATGAATGTAATCAGATTTAATTTATATTGACCATTATTTCAAATTAGCTCTTGACTTTGTCACTATATACAATTGTGAAGCAGTAAACACACTAAGAATACGGTTTAACCAGGCTTGAAATGCAGCATTTATAAAAATTGGAATTGCGAAACCCATGATGAGTCGCACATTTCAGGCAATTGCTACCCATACTTTGAGTGCTTCAATATTGCTACTCAGAATTCGGGTAACTCCCTTGAAATTCTACACATATTCTGCTGCCACTATCCTGTTACATGGCTCGAAACCGCAAAACCATATTCAAATTGAATCTTGACTATAGTATCTCAACATATAAGTAGCAATATTATCGCTGAAATTCAGAAGATAATTTTTTTTTCAATTCTATGCGATGAAAACAAAGATGTGACTATAAGAGAGCAATTATCTATATGTTTGCGCGATGTATTTGGGAACTCTTTCCATGAAGTATTTTACAAATTCGTAAAAGAGCAAATGCATTGACTACACAATATCTAAAGTGGATGAAGGAAAGTTTTGTACTTTCACTAGATCAATCATATCCCATCAATACATATCTACTTCCTAGTCTCCCTCAACAGAATTAGTGATTGGGCCTTATCTTCAGTAACTAATGCAAAATCAATGCATTTGAAATCGTATGATTTATCATGTTATCTAAACCTACCAAATATATTACGTTGAGCATTAAAATAACGTGAGTACTATTCACCTTCAATTTTATCATTGAATGTATCCTATTGCAAACAACATATTTCGTGAAAATTTGTCTAATAGTTTGGGCTGAAATATGGTACATGGCCTACTATATACACGGCTATTTAAGCAAAGAATTGCAAAATATTATCCAGGCCATTGATTATATTGTGTTTGATCATGAAAGATTGTAGGTATCATTACAAATTCAACTGTCTATCGGATTCTGCATACGGCGGAGACATCTAGAATATTTTTGAACCCGTTTTCCAAGTTATTTTAACCACAATGACGTAATCAAAGTTCATACCCATATATGGTCATTTTTTCATTTTATCAATTTTTCAGCAACTCTCAAAACTTAAACTAATCCTATTATCAAAATACCTTCTATTTATTAAATGTTAGTTTAAGTAACCTAATGATGATCTTCATTTTCATAAGCACTCGTTAAATAATCATGTTAGTGATATTTGCTGTAAACACAGCATTAAATGGTCAATCCTAGAAAATCGAAGAATTCCATTAAAAAATGTATAACACAAATTAAGTCATAACAGTTGACCATTTTTATAAGTTTATCCAAATACTGTCTTCTATTCTGTTTTCTGCTAAGTTAATACGAATCATGATTCATTCCATGAGATTTGTGGGTTTTTCGATAATATTGGTATTTATTCGTAAAATGATCACCATTATTGAAGGTGAACTTTAATTGCGTCATTGTGGTTAAAATAACTTGGAAATCTGGTTCAAAGGTATTCTAAATATCTTTGCCGTTGCGGAAACCTATATACAGTTGAATTTGTAATGATAGCTGCAATTCCTCATGATTAAAGAGACTATATATTCAATAGCCCGAAATTATTTTGGCAATTCTTTACTTAGCTACCCATGTATATAGTAGGCCATGCATGGTATAAAAACTTGAGACTTTCATAGGTTTCGCATAATCATGCTTAATAATTCCTCAAACGCAATTCTATAACTACATTTATTTGATAGAGGAAGTTCTTTTAGTTGGTCTGTTAACTTACTATTGGTAACTACAGGAATGTGGTTATTGTTCTTCAACTTTGATTTATGTTTAATGAAGTGTTAACAAGTTTTATATATTAAACAATAGCACGGAACAGACTCCAAATGCTTACAATGTATCTTTTTTAACACTGAATGTTGCGTTTCTAGGGAAAAACTTCCTTCAGTCTATGTGTATTTCTTACACTCCTTTAAATTTGATGCTGAACACGAATATGACTGTAATAAGCTTATGAGGAATTCATTTGAATTAGGCACCCTGGAAAGATTATTCCACTGATTTTTATTAGGCACTAAGTTTTAACCCCAAGAATTTCTAGTGGTCTAATAGTTGTATACTTTTTCTGTATTTCAATGTATCTAGTAGGTAACTTAAACTCATCAACTGTTTTGTTGGAAATGTTGGGGGCCAAACTCTATTAGACTCGGCTAGTTGTATGCCCAGGTTATGTAAATTTGCATTTAGTCGTTCTCAATTATCTTTTCCTGGTTATTGTATAATGGTGTAAACTCTGTACTAGAACCATCGTTTTGATTGATTTTGGTAATTTATTAATCAATACATAATGTCATTGTTGATCAATTTTCTATCTATATTATCACCATTTTCAGGTAAACCATCGGAAACAAATATCTATGCTGATATCAATGCTGCATGGCAAGCCCTACGTACTCGATATAATATTCGTCCAGAAGAAGTTATTATTTATGGTCAATCAATCGGCACTGTCCCTACTATTGATATCGCTTCTACCATTAACTTTGCTGGAGTAATTCTTCATTCCCCACTTCTATCTGGGATGCGTGTTGCTTTTCCTGACACCAATAGGACATGGTGTTTTGATCCTTTTCCTAGGTAAGTTTCCAATCACTGATGAATATGACTTATTCCATAAGTATTATTATGTACTCTCAGTGGTGTCATGCCATATGGGCAGGGGAAGTACTCGTCTCCCATTACTGCTTTTAATTCCTATTAGGTTTAATTCTGACTAATCTATTGTTCTAGTTTTACACTCATTAAAAGTTAATTATTTTGAACCTAAAGCCCATCATATACATGCAACTTTGTTGTATATAGCAATTGAGCTTGCATGATAAACAGAGTACATTCAACAATTTTATTTCATGAAAATATTCTTTTTCGCACAATTTGCTTATATGAAGGTAAATTGTTGTGTATTGTATAAATATACAAATTTTAATCTATATATTTGTAATCTATAAGTACTTAGTTATTTTCAATTCCACCAAGCTTCTCATTTCCGCATTCTTGATTAATTTCCTTCATGGATGATCTTACATTCCATCCCTCCAAGTGCACAGGGTGGCTCCAAAGTTCTGATACATAATCACAATTAATATACAACCTTTATCAGGAAATATTCTCAATGATTTACTCTTCCATGACATACCTTATATGTTTCCTAACGAATATTATTCCAATATAGTGTATACTATTTCGTAAAAAATTGTGATTGACCATGGAGTCTGAGAGGTCAGCAATTATTGAGTTGCTTGTGGCGGGGAAAAGACCTTCAGAAATTTTGTAACTGCTGAATATTGCAAAGGATGTAAGACATTTATCTACAGGACGATAAATCAATATAAGGAAACATGGGACACTGTAGGCAAGTAGTGATCTCGTCGTTCATGCTCTGTAACGATCCAACTCTCAAGAAAGTGGTGCGAGAACGGCTTTGGCTGAACTCACACCATTCGATGAGGAAAATGGCCTTAGGAGCTTAATATATCTCGCCGAGCATACAAAAGGTTGTAAATGGGACCTAGGAAGGCGCTCTTTTAAACACAAAAGGTACAATTCCTATTTGGGACGGTGAAAGAAAAGAGAGTATCCCGGAGCAAGAACCTACTTGCTCTGCAATTTATTGGAGTTCTCGAGAATATCCTTTTCTCAGATGAGAAGGTTCTCACAATGGAGGAGGCTACAAATAGTCAAAACGGCAGAGTCATCTCACCTCAGTTTCAGTGATCCCTGATAGTTCAGATACATCAGTCGGATGAAGAAACTGCTGTCGGTTATGATTTGTGTGGGTCTCTACTGTTGGCCGGACACCACTGCTTTTCATCGCTCAGGAGTGGAAATCAATGCCAAAACATGCCAAGAGCTTGTATTAGAGCCTGTGGTAAAAGTTCTAAGCCAGACCAAGTTTTCTGGACAGCCATTTCTCTTCCAACAAGATATGCTCCCGCCCATACTGCCAATATGACCCAAGATTGGATGAAGTACAATACTTCCAATTTTATTCACAAGGAAGAATGGCCACCATACAGTCCCTATTTAAATCCCATGGGATATTCTGTATGGTCTATCTTGGAAAACAAGGCTTATTCTGTGTCACACAACACAGTTAACTCTCTAAAGATTTCCTTGTATCGAGAATGGGAGAAGATACCCCCAAGAAACCCTACCACAGTGGTTTAGAAGCAAAGAATAGACAAAAAATTGATTCCGTATTTGATGGTTTCTTTTCATTTTATATTGTTTAAATGATTCTCATTTAAAATATCTAAGCGATTGAGACTCTAGAAGCTGTAAAATTTCTTCATCAAAGATGCGAAATATTTATAGGAAAATTGCGGCTTCATGATTTCCAAATTTAGCCACAATTTCAAATGAACCTGTAAGAGTAATTACATAATCGAATGTTACTAATCTGGTATACTTTATATATTTCGACTATGCTAATTCTAAATATCTTGTTTCCATGCCGTATCTTGTATATATTTCGTGAACATAAGATTTCTAAAATCTAGTAAAATCCATACAGAATTTTTACAAAGAGGAATACTTAAAGTGTCAGGAAAAATAAACAACACAAAACAACAGCGCAAAATGAATCGGATACACGCATTACGATTCCTAAAAACGTAATCTAAAACCACAAAACCCGAAACAGTGCGCAACCTATAATTTTCAATGATATTCCATTACAACTTTTCGTTGCTAGGAATTCCCATTGTAGCATACTCCAACAATGGAATGAAATAGTATTGTATTTCGTTCTTGAAATTTATCATAGCGACTTATATATATAATCTACTGAATAATACAACATGTTTTTCGGAATTTCTTGAAAACAATGACAGAAGAGTTAACTTTCCCAAAGGCCCGCCTCGAATTGGCAAGAATCCTGAAAGACAATAATAATTGTATCTTGAAAACGACAAAATATTTCAAAGAACACTTTGAAATAGACTCTGATAATACAAAACTCTTGGAAACGTTGCTGTTAAGAATTCGGAACAGAGTCAAGAAGGCGAAGAGATCTTTAGATTGCTTAGAAGGAAAATGGTGGCATTCTAGCATTTCCATGAAACCTGAGTTAAAGAAAAATCATGTTTCTGATTTACTAGAGTCGTCTTCTGATGATGGTGAAGTTCCCATTCATTCAGTGAGTCATAGGAAGCATCTTGATGATCTCTCTCTGCAACAACAGCGTACTCGATTGTCAAGTCTGCTAGAATGCATTAAGTCACTCTCAGTTATTGAGAATACTACAGAAATAAGCATTACAGCACTCTCATTACAACTATTGGCAAATGAGGAGAATAATCGTCAGGTTGCTACGGTAGCCAGAGAGATTATTGTCAGTGGAGGATTCTGTAACCTCAGTAACAAGCATGTTCCAGTTGATAAAGCCTTATTCCTGCTGGATTTACTTGAAGTGGGCAGACGAAAATACACTCAACTACGTCAAACACTTCTACCAGACGATATACATTTCCCATCTTACAGCAAGCTAGCTAATCTGAGAGATGTCATGATTTCGCGATCCAGTATAACTTCATATCCTAATCCAGCTAAACCAATAGGTATACACGCACCATATTGTCTTCAAGTTCAGAAAACCCTGGAAAGAATATTATCAATGGTAGATCGCCCCACAAGTGAAGAATTCCCACTCACATTTAAAATCGCAGATGGCTTAGATGGTTCTGGTTGTCACACTATCTACAACCAGCAGACAACTAATACTTTCACCAAAAACTTCATTCTGTTTTGTTTCAAGCCCATCTCCATCCACACTGTAACAAACAGGATTGTTTGGCAGAATAAATCCCCTAATTCACCCTTCTCTCAAAGACCTATTTTTCTCTGCGCTGCGACAGAATGCGAAGAAAATATTCGTTCCTTCATGGAGACTATGATTAATCCCGATACAGCGATGTTGCAAAATGGGATTCCTTTAGAAAATGGTGTTGTCAATGTCGATATTATCCGCTCAATGTTTGATGGGAAGATGGCAGCCATTCTCTCTGGAGCTGGAGGAGCCAGTTGTCAGATGTGCACTGCCACACATAAAGATTTGAAGGACCGGAATTTAGTTCTTGAAGGGTTCCCCATCAACAGAAATATCACAGATGCAATCGAGTTATTTTCGCACATTGATGACATTGAGTCGTTCTTTGCTCTTTCGACTAATGAACGCTTCAATTTAACTCATCAACCAATTTCAGAGATTAACATACATCCGGCATCTCCACTTCATTCATACACAGGCGTATTTAGGCAAGTAATCTAGTACTCCATTAACCATTCAGAATTTGTCTTCACATAATTAAACCAATTTTAGGTGGTTCAATTTGCTGGTATATCATCTTCGCCTCGAAAAGTTTACCTGGTCCCCAACTTCACCAGTCATCAAGGAGTCAATGAAATTCCTTCAAACATTTATTCAGGAGAAGACAGGATTAAAGGTTGACCAGCCTAATTCTAGCGGTGGAACCACCTCAACAGGGAATGTTGCTAGAAGAGCCTTTTCTGATGAAACTGAATACCTTGAATGCATTCTATCAACTGTAGCAATACAATATCGCCCAATCTTATCAAAGATACATACTCAGCTTTCAGCCATTCTTCGGGTTTTCAATTCAAGTCACAAGGTTAACACTTTGGAATTGGGGAAGTGGTGCAAGGATACCTACCTTGTCATCTTAGATTCTTTCCCCTGGGCTAGCATGACTCCAACCCTGCACAAGCTCTTGGCCCATTCCGAGGAGTTAATACATGAGTCGAATTCTAGCTATGGCTTAAAGGCATTTTCAGAAGAAGGCACAGAATCATGCAACAGATTAGTTAGAAAATATCGGGAGAATTTAGCTCGTAAAGTTAGTTTTGAGACCAATATTATGGATATCTTCATCAGATTAACTTCTCAAAGTGATCCAACCTTAGTAAACTATCGAAGAATTTTGACTTGTGAACGATGTGGTCAATCTGGACACACAACGAGATCTAAATGCTGCAATGCTATGAACAGTCAGAAAACTAGTGTACAGACTTTATTCACGACTTTAACCTCCAATACAGATTACCTATCATGAACTTAAGAATGAATATAATGTATATTTTGTAAATCAATAAGATAAATTCCATCATAAGTGTGACGTCATAACTCTATAAATACAAGCGCTACAACAAAATTTTAAGTTCAAGGTGATTGCCAAATACGGATAACCCATATGTAATCAATAGATTTCATGGCGATAAAGTCGAGTAAAATGTATTTATTGAAGAAAATTTAAAATTTCACATATATCAATGACGTCATAACTTGGAAATTTTAGGCCATATACTTGTTATGACAAGCTGTATTGGTTCCTTATATATAATAATCTATATGTAAATAATACATTTCATATGGCTATCTCACACCAAAATAGCTATTCTTTACTAACTGCCCTATTAAACCACTGTGCCTACGTGCCGCATGGAAGGATTCCCGAATAGACTCAGGGCTGTCATTTCCAAAATGGTGGTAATATTGAATAAATGACTAGGTAATCTCTTCCCAATAGTATGTATTAATTATTTATAGGGGATCAATGATATAGGTCATGCTGAAAAAACATTATATACAAAATGGTTTGTATCAGAACCTTGGATCCACCCTTGTAGTGCTTGGTTAATGGATTGTACAAAGAATTGACTAGCATAAAGTGTATGTCATCAATCCCTAGGCTACCCAGGAATGTGGTAACATTCCATCCTCAAAATACTTTCTTAACAACATCAAGTGACCCCATGTTCTACGAGGCTGGGCTATTTGAATCTTCTATTTATTCACATTTCAACTCTCTATATTGTATTTTAATACGAGGTTACAAGATCGCCCTCTGAAGTCTCCTAATCATCTTCTGTCTCCCCAGCTTTCTAACTACATCAATTGTATATAGTATCTACATAACAATTGCAATACAGTAGCTATTTTGAATAAGTTACTAGGCATTATTGATTTGTATAATTGTCATAATGTAAGTAGAATCGATTGATTTGCAAATACGTAATCAACGTGAAATTTATCGGTTTCGGGTCTTATGACCCTATTTTGAAAAGTTCCTAGACAAAAAATGAGTATACTACAATACATTATCAAAAGTGTTCGAAATATGGTCAAATGAAAATCATATTTTCGAAATTTGATGCTATCACGATCTGGTAGTTAATAGTTGATTCGATGAGATAGGATTTGTTCATCGCGAATTCGTCGATAGCAGCTATATATATATATATATAGCATTTTTTGAGGGCATTATGTCATATCTCAGCGAAGTCACTTTATGCATTCTTCATACATTTGATTATCATGGAATCCTAAAGTAGAATTGCGTATTGAATATGCATTACCGATTTGAGATACCCGCGAAAGAATAATGTAAATTGATAGATATATACTTTGATTGAGGCTTTTTCGGTAGGGTTTTGACCTCATTAGGATTTATCAGTTACCTCCACAAATTCATAAATGTCTGTAGGAAATCTTTGTAGCTTAATTCAAAGTAAGATGCATTATTTTATTAGCTATATAATTATCACTACATGTACCTCAATATACTAGTTCAGAGTTGGAATCGGGTCCACTTTCATAATCCCACCCGACCGAACCCAAAGTGTAAATATGTGTCGATATTAACTGAATTCCTCTAAAATATATGTTTTGTTTACTTTTTAACTAATATTGTTCAACAAAGTTTTTCTATTGATGCTTTTTTTACATGGTGACCCTGAAATCATTTTGATTTGCGCATATTTGGGAATTACAGATTAAGGAGTATGTAGGATGTATGACAGATATTCCTATCCTAACTAATACTGTATTTAGTGGGAGAGAGTTTAATCCTAAGATGTCTGCCAAATTGTTTTTCATTGGTCTCAATACAATTTATAAGTCCATATTCCTTGAATACTATATTCGAGTTTCATACCAAAATCAATTAATTTGATAAACATTATTTAGTTGAATAAATATTTAGTAAGGCCAAGTATATTTTAGGTAATTTGCAAAATGCAAGTGGTTTTCATGTTTACTGAAGTTGTACAACCACAATATGATCTTTTTTGAGTATTTCACAATCTAATACGTTCTTTGAGGAAATCTCTTAATTTTTCTGTTTATGTACATCTATTGGACCAGAATTTAATAATTCAAAATTGCAGAATTTCTTATGTAAGCAATTGAGTCAATATGTTGAAGATGCTTTCGGAGAATTGATCCTACTAAATGGAGACCCATCAAGAAGATCTTTGAATGTTGTTGTCCAGCCTATATTCAAGTAAAATAGATAAGAAAACGAAGTGATATTTTCCTTAAAAGCTAATTCAAGGTTGTGCCAAGTCACTCACTGGTCATGTTGAAGATCCTTCTAGGTATATTCAACCTATTCTTTGCGACAATAGATACCGAAGAAAGAAGAATAATGTGTATCATCTTCTCATATCTTGTCAGTTTGCAAGATCTACAAGAGAAGTATTGGGCGGCTCAAATTGAAGAAAGTATAGTTACAACTTACCGATTATTTTGCTTGGGGACTAGGTACGTCGGAGAAATTTTCAAAATTATTTCGACCTGACATTACTGGTCATTCTTGTATCCGATTCAATACTGTCCAAAATATATTAAATTCTTTTAAGAGAATATTAATATTGCTGAAGAAATTGGTGAAATTTTCTGCTTCAACGGGCTGAAAGGCCAATTCACCAGAAATCTCTGTTGATAATCTGCGTAGGAGGTCATTACATGCCCCTTATGGTTGTATGCATGTCCCAATCATAGACGATAATGAACATTTGAATTCAAGCAAGACCTTGCTATACAAACATTCTAAACCGGTCTTCAGTTACATGAGCCGAGGTTCTGTATCTCAAGTGTTGGATCTTCCACGAAGACTAATGACCTAAAGCATATGTGCGTCTACAAAATATTGATGGAAAACATAAGATAGTCCTTTTAAACTGCCCTTTTGCAGCCCTCATCCCAACCCAATAGAAAATCTGTGGTTCTGGATTAAATTTGAAATTGATTCAAACCTTTTTCTACTATGGGTGAACTTGAAGTAACAATTTTGGAACCTATTGAACAAAACTTTTGAGTTTTTTAATGACAATCAATTGCCAAACCTCGAAACTCTGTGATTTAGGAGAAAGTTTATATTTATTATTTATCTGTATGTAGGTCTCACCTTAACTTTCGATATTCAATAATTATATAAAAAATGGGACAGAGGAAGGCTAGGAAGTTGGTAGGAAATTTCATGGGCTATCTTCTTCAGTCTCTCTTTAATTTTACTATTTCGAGGTTTACATACAATATACTTTCAATAATTCGAGTACTCCTGCTGTGCTTTACCGATTACTTATACAGCATAAGGATATTGATGTAGAATACATTGTAGATACATGTTAGCTTCTACAGGTACCGTAAATTGTTATGTATGCATTTACTCGCAATCCATGAAAATACATTCGAAGCTATTTCCTCTTACTTAGAAATACTCGCATTAAATTATAATGGCTCTATAATATGAGTTATGATCATTGGGGATATGTTATACATGTTTGTAATTTAGTATCCTCATTAACCTGCAAACTATCCACTTCATGTAATTACTGCAATAGTAGGGTCTATAAATTGTTGATTTCATTCAATGGACTCCGACCATACTTGAGTGCATTTTCTACCCAAAGTAAGGAATGGATATGTGATGAACTTCTTTGCTAAAATCAATCACTATAGATTCATTCAACGCGATGTGCATATCAATCTTTTTATCTTATTACTCGAGGGGATATCGGTGTATGTTAAATCATTTGACTGCTGGTGTTACAGTCAGTTTTCGAAGATTCAATTGACCTACTCTTTGAAAATTTGATTGTATTTCCATCTGTATGCATCCCTATATGTTGTAATGGGCGGTATTCACTCGAACAATTTATGTTATCTAAAATGGAAATCTAAATAAAAGGAATTATTACTATTTCCAAACATATACAAGATGAATAGTTAGAAATTGTGAAGTATAGGGATAGATTAACTACTGTAACTAGAGATTCTAGAGAGGGGTGAATATTTGTCTCAGTTTGGTGGGGATTGCCATAGAAATATATAGCGAAACTCTGAAACTAGGGAGCAATTGCCTCCCTTGCTTCAATGCTAACTACGCCTATGGAGTAATAGAAAAATATATTGAAAGTAACTTGAGTAGTGTGCTGTATATATGTACTTGGTATACTTAATACAAATAAAAGTGAGAATTACCTGAATCAGATTTTCTTCATTAGATGATTTTTTGATCCCTTTTTGGTATTCCAGGATTACCTTGTACTCCCCCAATCATCAATAATGATTAGATAATAACTACCCGGATGCTGTAATTCTACAAAACTACTTCTTCAATGTCTTGTGAAATGTGTAAACCAGATCTTTGAGCTTAGATCTTGATTTACCAGTTCTATGCCAGCTACCAATTCTTGCTCTACATTTATATTATACTTGCTTATTAAGTAATGCTATCTTATTCATATTCTGATTAACAGTTTTGATTATTATTTGAATGGAATTGGATAGAAGCGATTTCCGAACCGTAATGTTTGATGACTTTTTGTGAAAGTTATCAACGTAGCATTGCTAGGATAATTTACTTGTAGCTTACCTTGGTTTTTAGTAGGAGAGAGAAGTTCCCTAAAAGAGGAAGTTCTCTAGATCTTGGCGACCTTCAATCGCCGTCACTCCAGAGAATATTGCAACCGAAGTGTCGATAATCAAGGGGATAATTGTATTGCCTACCCATGAGCGATATGTGGGGGACTATTAATATCGGGAAAGCCGCCATAAATACTTTCTTACATGATCACCTCGGTGTCAGTAAGCTTTCGGTCGTAAGAATCCCTCTATCTCTCTGAAATGCAATTGGAAGCAAGAGTTGAATGTTGCGAATTATGTTAACAAAGTTAAGGGAGGAGAGTCTAAATGCTCTCACGACATCCAAACATGTGATGAGACATGAATATGCCAATATGATCTAGAGCAATCGGAAATCTTCAATTTGGATTTTCGTAGCGAAGACTATCTGAAAATTTTGCGAACTCGTAGTGTTAGGAATGAGATAGTAGCTGCTTATTCTATAAGACTGGTACAGTAGCCATAATCAATCTTGTGGATCACTGTACAGTCAATGCTGATTGGTCTGATACTGATTGCCTACAGAAGGAATTCGATGCTTGGAGTTCTTGTCGCACTAAGACAGCCATTGGAGGTATTTGCTTCACCTTGATAATGCATCTACAGACTCGGCAGCCATAAACATTGGATTTCTTGCGAAAATTCGGTCTAGTTGGTTTCGTATCCCCTTTACAATCCAGATTTAGCAGATTGAGACTTACATTTCCCCAGTTGTCAAGGAAAAGATAAGTAGAATAAGCATCACAGTAGTGTTGATATATGAGTATAAAATTCATATTATACAGATTTACATAAGGATGAAGATTGCGAATATAGAATTTAACTCTATCAATGTTTATGATGATCATGGAAGAGTTTGTTTGAACAGCATACATGTAAATTTATAAAGTTACGTTTGTTTTAGTACAAACACATTCCATTTTGTTATACAAGTATGCAGTAGAGTCTTGTTAATACGAACACGGTTGTCGTCTAACTCCGGATAATGAGTACAAACTTTGGACACTTTATCAGACCCTTTCGATGCCTCTTCAATGTATATTAGTTCGGATAATACGTACTCCGGATGAGGAGTACGAATTTTGGCAGTCTCCTCATGTACGTATTAACGAGAGCCTACTGTACTTGTTTTGGGTATGTTATTTTATATACACAGATCATAAACAAACAAACTAATATAAAATAGCCTGGTTGCAGCAATTTCTGGACAAGAAGATAATTGACTGTCTAATTGACCCCTTAGTCTTAAATCCTACTGAGAATTTGTCAGCCTGGATACGGTTATGGCTAATTCAACGAAAACCTAAAGGAGTATATGAGCGAAAAATTAATTGTTTAAGTTATCGAACGTGAAAGGTAAATATCGATTGAATTCCTCACACCACTTGGCTAGCTGACTATAGTTTACTCATCCACATATCAATCCTCCAACAATATTTAAACATGATTTTAGGGGATCTTCCTGCAACACCTCCTAATTTTGTTTTTCTTCTATTACTTACAGATACATACTGTCATCGTCTGTTTGTTTAAGAAATATTTACTAATATATGGTTAAGATATAATTAGAAGATTTGGGAGTCTTTACTTAGAATTGATCTATCATTTATACATTCTTCGTGCATATCTTTCGAAAATTGGCTAATATTTGCTAGGTTTAGCTACAACTGAGTTCAGTTACTTCATGATGTTATCGTATGTTTCGTACGAAACATCACTATTTTCGTATCCCTAATATTTTTCATGATGCATAATACAATATGTATTTAACTGTGATGTAAAATTTTTAAATTTGAATTTTCTACTATGTTGGATAATGGCATAGCGTTCTAAAGATCAGGTCTGTCACTAATTTGCTCAAGGGCAATTAGAAGTGTCTATAATTTGACGGGAAATTCGAAAATCGCTGATAATAGTAAACTGGTACTTTTCAACGGAAAAGACGTATTATTCTTGATTTCATCAAATCGCATTTTTATGAATATGTGACATCCAAAATCTTAACTCAAACTCATAAACGCTTAGATAACTTTACTGGACAAATTTTGTCTATTTTGTACATTCACAGTATATTTAGTTTGTCTTCCCATATTTTGAACTTGAATCGACAATAAACTATTTACATGCTCTCAAAGTTTGAATTATAGAGTAGTATATTTTCTGATAATCTGTCCAAAGATTGGGTGCCTCATACCCCTATCACTACATACATTGTCTACTTAAGTTCACATCATGTCTAATTACAGATACGCATGACCTTAAGATACCCAATATCCAATTCTATCACCATGGACCCTGTACATTTTGAATGAGACATACATGCTACAGTTTATCTTATTGAATTTAGTTTCAATTTGATTTAGGTGGGATAATCTCCATCCGAACGTGAAGTTATTTTTAAATATTTACGATATGTAGTTACTTAACTATTAACTCTAATACAGCTTAACATCTATAACTTTGTCAAATGATGTGATTACATCTAAAGAATATTTATTATGCATTTAGAGCGATGCTTTCCTACGAACAATTTTGAAATGGAGGCCTATATTTTTCTATATATTGTTTTCTCCGTGAAAGCCCTGCAGTCAAAACTGGATAGAATTAAGGTGATATATGGTGTGAGAAACATTGAGGATATTCGCCGGGTGTGCTTTTTCCCTTTGCTAATCAATCGGACACCAAGTGCCATTATTTCACACTGGTCAAACTTTTGTCTGGCTTCTAGCAAAAGATTATAGAAGGAAAGGTACCAAAAATTTCACACCATTCAAAAGAGAAATATTCTACACCTTCGTACTAATCTAGAATTTTTTTGTGTATTAGCTTTTCTATTTTCGTGGAAAGGTCATTTTTTCGGATCAATGAATTTCACCTTTTCGAATGAGGGTAGGTGTTTTGTATTGCAAAATACTATACTATACTATAGCTCAGCTACTTATTGTTGCAAGTTTTCCCTATCATAATATGGGCTTCAACTACGTTCAATTATGATGCAAAACTTCCTTAATTGCGCAATAATTTCATTGACAATTTGCAACCTTAACTACACTGTGTGGTATAAGTTATGCCACAATATTATATGATTACTACCAATATTTCTTCCAACATTCAAGTCTTATTTGCCCCTTTGCTACATTGTATTATATGTTTGGGTGTTGTAATACAGTAATATTTCTTCTGTGTCTATTATTTTAATTTAATTGTAATGGAACAAGATTAATCAATAATAATTTTATTATTTGAGGAAGGGAAATGTCCATTAGAAATATTCAAAATTCTAAAATTTCCCAATAGTAGAAGGAAGTAGGTATATAGAACTGCTAAGCGATATACGTAAACAGGAGGGATAATGACAAACCCAGGTCTTGTTGTCCACGCTCTGTTACCTCTTAAAGGCTTAAAAAGGTATTGAAACAACTGATACGCAAGAATCCCCGCGGTTCAATTAGGAAAATAGCCTCTGAACTTAAGATCTCTTGTAGATCTATCGGATGTGTTGTTAAACGAGACTTATAGATCCGTTCTTTCAATTGAAAGAGAGGGCAATATCTCTCGGATTTAGTAAAGGAAAAAAGAGTCGCGAGGAGAATGGGACTACTAAACCGGTACGTAATCCATGGTCTCGAATCTTTTGTATTCACTGATAAGAAATTATTCACCATAGAGGAAATAACTTCAATACGTTAGTCGGATACAAAACCTCTCTCACTGATGGTATGGGCGGGAATTCCGCAATTGGCCGGACACCACTCATTTTTCGCCCACAGGATTGAAAATCAACACTCAGATCTACCGAGAGCTAATAATAAAGCTTGTTATAAAAGAACTGAGCCGTACAATGTTTTCTGGCAACTATTTGTGTTCCAACAGGGCGAGTGCTTCAGCTCATACTTCTAATGCTACATAAGCATGGCTTCGGGGCAATAATCCCAATTTTATTCGGAAGGAATGGCCACCCTACAGTCCTGATTTGAACCCAATGGACTATTCCATCTGGTCTATCTTGGAAACAAATGCCTGTTCTAAGTCTCACATTAATGTAGAATCATTGAAGAGGGCATTGTATGGAGAATGGTAGAGGATACCTCAAGAAACCCTACGTGCCGCTGGTGATGCTTCTCCCAAGAGATTGCACGCTGTCATTAAAGCAAAAGTGGGTATATCGAATAATTATCTATAACATTGATAACACAGGCCTACACTTTTTAGTTGTATTGATTTTGTCAACTGATATATACTAATTCTGTGTTGTTGATTCCGATTATTTAGTCAGTTTCTCCCTAATACGTCAAGTTATCTCACAATCCTATTACTACATTTATAGAACAAAATTGGTTTCAACCCTTACATGTTAGATTGGATCAATTAAATTTCTGAAAATATCAATATTTCATTCACTAAGATAATGATATAATTGTTACTAATATGAATGGAAGAAAGTGATACTATAAACATGTAATATGAGCACTATTCAATCTAAAATTTTTCTCTTGTTTGACTTTCTTGAATGTTGTTCGTTAGGACAATCTCTTTTTAGGCACCAACAGTAACCTGCCATCATATGTGTGTCCCATCTTCCTTGATATCGCTGTTCCATCACTTTTATGTCTTGATGGAATCGTTCACCTTGTTCTTCACTCATATCGCCTAGATTATCCGGAAATCAATCAAGGTGGTCTCTCAAATAATGAATTTTAATACTCATATTACAGCCAAGAGCATGAGAGCTGTCGACTAACTCTGTGACTAGTTCTTTGTAGTTGGATGCCTTTTTATTACCAAGGAAATTAGAAACAACATTAGAGAAAGCCTGCCACGCTTTCTTCTCCTCCTCTTCATTGAATCTTTGAAGCTGTTGTCCCAAAGTAACTTGCGAATCTGTGGACCTTCAAATATCCTTGCCTTTTTCTTCTCTTCACTGATTTCTGGAAAATAATTTCGGATATACTTGAAACAATATCTGTCTTTATCTAGTGCATTGATGAATTGCTTCATTAAACCAAGCTTAATGTGGAGAGGAGGTAGAATTATTCTATTTGTATGTACCAGAGGGTTATTAATTACATTTTTGTCCCCAACTTTCAAACATTCTCTCGGAGGCCACTTTTCCCTTATCCAATGCTGGTTTCTATCTCTACTGTACCAATAACAAAGAAAACAGGGGTACTTAGTGAACCCAGATTGTTGTCCTAATAGAAAGTTGACCATTTTGAGATCAACACAGATGACCCAATCATGGGCAGAGTAGTTAATAATCTCTAATTGTTCTTTCACATTATTGTACTCCTCTTTGAGTTTAACTGAATATCCTATAAGAATTGAACCGAATATATTTCAATTATGGAGTAGCACACATTTCAGACTCCTTTTGGAGCTGTCAATAAACAGCCTCCAGTCACTTGGATTGTTGTTCGGAACTTCCATTGCCAGTAGAAGACCCTCAACATTTGGACAAAACACCAAACCATTCTTTTCGCAGAAATGCTGTTGAAACTCTTGCTCCCTGTAACGATATAATGTTAGCTTTGTCCTTGATGGAGTAGATTCTTTTCTTTCAATCTAGATGCAAGCAACTCAGAAGATTCTTTCGAGAGGTCAAGGTCACGAATTAAATCATTCAATTCCGCTTGGTTAAAGAGAGAAGGCTCCGAGGAAGGACCTTGAAAATCAACATCATATTCACAGTCATGATCATTGACTTCTTCCGAATTGGCACCATCTTCATCATCATAGAGTCCGAGAAACTCTGTGAATATTGGTACAGGTGGATCACTACAATGAGGGGCTGGTTGAATAACAGATTCTAAATTTGGGTAATTCAGCAGGTGTCTGTCACTCTTTTTGCAGCCCATAACATTTACCATGCAGAAATAACAATCATCGAAATGATTTTTTGATTCTCTCCAAATCATAGGAATTCCGAAAGGGAGGTGTTTCTCTCTACCCTTACTCCAAGACCTCAATAATTCTACACAAGATTTACAGACCTTATGAGGTGCCCAACTTTTGTCCTGGTCGCCCAGCTTAACTTTCAAATACGCATGGTAAGCTCTATTCACAAATTCAGTAATATTCTGCATCTGAGGTTTCGGAGTATAGAAACCACAGATATAACAAAAAATGTCTGGAGAATTGAAACACTTTCTTTTCGACATATCAATAAAAAGAATAACAGGCTAGTTAAAACCCAATAAGCAAATAAGACTATTTGAATATATATACTATTTACATAATGTTATTGTTATAATATGTAGTCATGATGAATTTTGGCAAAAAATCGAAATTTTTCTGAAAATGTTGCTATATGATTGTGAAAAAACCTGACGTGATAAGAAAAAACTGAATAGATATTCAGAATCAGCGCACCTAAATTAGTCTAAATCAGTGATCAAAATATAAACAACTGCAATATAATATTTTTTGTAGGCCTGTGTAATGAATGAATTTGGTATTCACTTGAAAAGTATCAGTATGATACTGTGCTTATTGGAAATTATATCAAAATTTAACCTTATGGTAGAACTCATGCCCCGCCCGGTATATTCTAGTCCTAATGGTCCACAATATACAGGAGATGGAGAAATTCTTATAGCATATTCGCAATCTAAGGGTATCTATTACCCCGTGGCAATTTTTCGAACTGATTAGAGCAAATATTTTTGACATATTGGTAGTTTCATATTTGTGCCAAAATTGACAGAAGTAGCACACCACTAGAATATTTGCACAAGAAAGGAACTCTGTGTGAAATCATTTGAGGCTCTAAAACAGATTCAGAATTTCTATAGTTGAGAATACGTCGATTTTTAAAAGATATTAATAAACATACAAAATGGTGCACACATGCTTCGAATGTGCCACTTCTGCCACTTGTACCACAAATAGTTATTTGAGGGATATCTTTGTATGCATAATCATATATTCACCATATTTCCATGATTTACAATTGTATATATTGGGGAGTGCAAGTAATTGTTTCGATTAATGTACTACTGTATACATATATTCTAGATAAATTAACAGAATACATATTAATTAACAAAAAATGCAAAATGTCGAGGAAAGATTTTTGCACAGCTTAATACTGCGAATCAAGTAGCTTAAAACGAACTACTAGTTTTAGCATTTCGTAATTAAAATCATTGTTGTTGCATGTTGTTTACATATATGCTTCTCAATAAATGAATTATAAGATTATACTTGTACGAAGAGACCTGATCTCAAAAGGTAGTATCTTCCGCAGTGCGAAGTTTGGGGATCGCCCCTCAGTTATCAAATAGAAATAATGAAGAAATAGGTTTTTGAATCAATGAAGTTACAGTAGAGCCTCTATAAGTTGGGGCGGTTTGCCGGCATATCTACTCATAAGCACCATTTCACATTAAGAATTTGAAGTGTAAATCTCCTTTGAGTGAATATGTATAGCCACTTTCCAACAACTGTTTTTTCAACGATATTACATTAATATAATGGCCCCCTAAGGTTGTTGGTTGACTATGCAAATTTGTAAAAAGAGAATTTTTTCTGGGAAACCCAAAAATTTCAATTCATCATAGCTATAAATATATGCTTTTCCGAAATTTAGCATAAAGATTGATTACTTATGATACATTTTCGTAGAATTCCCCATTCATAGAGGTAAATTTCAATGTGTTGAGCATAATTTTTCTAAAGTATGCTCCATTCCCAACTCCACGCTTATATAGGTTTGTTTCTTTGGAAATGAATCATGGTGGACCAAAATTGCCCCGCTTATAGAGGTTTCCTAATTATGGAGCCTCTACTTATAGAGGTTGCACTGTAAATATTAGCATCAAACTGTCTGATACACATGTAGAGAATCGAAACAGCATATATCAAATTCTATAACATAACTGGAAATATAACTATGGCGTAACTTATCCGATTCTGTACTTTGATATAGTTCATCAATAAATAGCCATGGATAGTCATACTGTCAGCAAGTGTATTCAAGCAAAAAACAGATATTTCCCAATTTCATTGTAAAATTGCAAAGAATACAAATTGTCCCTACAAAATACATTAAGATAATGCAGCTTTTGAATAGAAGAGTAACCTAGTAATCATCTAGACAACTGTTCCCATAATTTCCCACCGTGGACCTCGTGTCAAAAACGCTGTGCAAACATTGAAATACTATATGTATATTTTCGTCCGTGGGCAACCAATGAGTACACGTACATGGACCCCCTTGAAGGCGTCAGATTACCTGGACGGACATCATCAGCGTTGTTGTCCTCATCGTAATTTTCTGGCTGATTCTTCCTGGATCCTATTCTCCGAAACCTATTAGCCTAGTATAGTGATATATCTTAATTCATCTCTTGTCTAAAGTAGGGAATTTCCTAATTTATCTCCAATGTTTTATTGTTTATTGTTTATTAGCATCGATAAAATTCAAAGAATTCAATCACTGACACTTATTATTCATGGTACTGAAGATGAAGTAATTGATTTTTCTCACGGTGTTACTTTGTATCAGAGATCTCTGAATCCAGTTGAACCTTTATGGGTTGAAGGAGCTGGGCATAATGATGTAGAGCTATATGGTCAATATTTGGAACGAATTCGAAAATTTATTAGTCAGGTTTGTTGCACTGTTGTATTTGTACATAGTTTGTTCCTTCACTTCATATTTATTTTTGCTAATTTATGAATTATATTATTATGAATACTGGAAAGTTTTGATTTCAAGAAACTGCATTCCATTCTGTTCAACTTGAAATATACCGTAACTCTTTGTGAAATATATTGTAACTCTTGTTTTCAAACTGGATGAGTAGAGAACGATGAATTTCTGCTACAACCTCTCTTCAAGCTATTGATAGGCCATTACTCTCATGTCCTCAACTTCCGAGTTAATTACCGAATTCATAATGAATTTGGCATTTTTGTAATTTTTATTGAGAGCACTTTGCGTACTTGAACGTCATGTTTATACAAATATGGTCCATAAAGGTAAACTTATCTGCTACCGTGGGGTTAAGTGAAACTAAATCAACATATATCTGGATAGTTTCCCAAATAATCTATTTTTATGATTAAACTGGTCCATGTAACCAGGGTGTAGTGCTCAAATTTCTAATCGGAGAACGCTTATGGTAGAATACATTACGCAAAATTTATAAAATAAAGTTATTTTCAGTCAACAAAACATTTTGTGACCCACGAGTAATATAAACCAATTGCACCGTTGTTATAATTGTCCAGAATATGCAAAATTGCCACACTGTTGATAGGACCACTTGGCCAAAACAGTGCAGTGCGATGTTGAATAATTCCGGAGACCGAGCCAACACCTAACCCGTTTAATTGTTTGGAAATGGCTTGGTGCCGTTGTTACCCCATTAAGCGGAGTTGACTAGAGTACTAAAGAAGGGCAACTCCGGAAAACTTAATCTACGTTTATTATAATTAAATAACGATAATCAAGTTAAGGTGAGGGAGCGCTGTTCCCCCCGCTCCCCCTACACTACACCCCTGCATGTAGCACATATTATTCGGCAAATGAATACATTTTACAAATTTAGAATGTTTTCCATTCTGGATTGGGCAGTTAAATCACTAACTAGGATGCTTTACCTTAATTATTCTGAAATCTAACCAATAATTGATTTTGAAATAGTCTCATTCAACTCCATGGGCTAAGAGGAGTCTTTTCTTACCCTAACCTTCACGGTCCATTTTTAGAATAAATAATCAACTTTCAGATACGCAGTGAGATTTACTCGTACATAGTAGAACAAAGAATTCTAAGATGGTTACAGAACATAATCTTATTGTAACTGTATGTTATGATTGACCTAAATCAAACCAAATAGAATTTAGGGACTTAAATCTGGAATGTTCTGTTTTATATAATGTGAGTACCGAATTTTGGAGGTTACTGGTTAATAACCATATTTCCTGTACCATGGATTACTTCAGGTCTAAATTTCAGTTATTAACTTAAAATTTTGTATAAATTGACACATTTTGGCCAGAATTAATATTTATTATTGATAAAAAATGATTAGCACAAGCCATGTCGTCCAACTATTCCCATTTCGAGATGACATCATCTGCTTGGTTAAAAGGCTATATGTTGTTAAAATCCCCCATTTTTATTGCTCTCATAAGGATCACTAGTGGATCTTCGATTCCAGAATTAATTTCAAGTGATCTAAGGATGTTTATACCAAAAGTACAGAATTTTGGAATTATGTACAGGGTTGGGCACAAGTTCTGCCACAATATTATAATCCAGCCAAAAATTACTCCATTAGTTATTTGTTTCTGTCATTTAGCTCAAACTTTGTTATAATATATATTTTTCACTCTTTCCCTGAAATGTTATATTATCTTAGCCTTTTGAAGCGATAATTGGTCATGGAGTAAGAGAGGTCGAAGATCATTGAATTATTTCAAGCAGGAAATAATCCGTCAGAAATCTTCAATCTTCTGAAATTCCCTAATAGTAGAAGGAAGTTCATTACTCGAACTATTGAGCGATATGAAGTGACTGGCGGGATTACTGATAAGCCAAGATCTGGCCGTCCACGGTTTGTAATGACTCAAAGGCTTAAAAAAGTACTGCTTCAACGAATTCGCCAAAATCCCCGCCGGTCAATGGGCAAAATGGCCAAAGAACTAAGAGTTTCACGTTTATCAATCGGACGAGTTGTTAAAAATAACTTGCATGTACACTCTTTCAAGAGAAAGAGAGTGGATCACATCACGACACTAGTGGAGGCAAAAAGAGCATCGAGAAGCAAGGGACTTCTTAAGAGGCACGCGATCCATGGTCTCAATTTATTCCTGTTCTCAGATGAGAATTTATTCACCATTGAGGAAACAACGAACCCTCAAAATGATCACATCATCTCATCCTCAATTTCAACTATCCCAGAAGAACTTCTATCTGTCAGCCGTATACAAAAGCCACTTTCAGTCATGGTTTGGGTGGGAATATCATCAATTGGCCGGACACCACTCATATTCGTGCCTGTGGGCGTAAAAATCCACACCCAAACCTACCGTGAGCTTATTTTAGAACCTGTAATACAAGATCTCTCTAAAACTATGTTTTCTGGGAAACCTTTCGTGTTCCAACAAGATGATGCTCCAGCCCACACATCGAATTCAACTCAGGCCTGGCTTCGAAGCAATAATCCAGATTTTAATCAAAAGGAGGAATGGCCGCCATACAGCCCCGATTTAAATCCAATGGATTATTCTATCTGGCCCATTTTGGAAACGAGGACATGTTTGAAGTCTCACACCAATATAGACTCCCTGAAAAAGTCTTTGTGTCGAGAATGGAAGAGAATACCTCAAGAAATACTCCGTACCAAAGTAGAGGCCTTCCCTAAGAGACTAAAGGCTGTAATTGAAAGAAAAGGAGGATACATCGAATAATTAACGTATCTGCGAATCTATATACCATATTTAGTAGTACATACCGAATTTCTACACAATACAATATATCAATCGGAAAATATAGTTATTTAAATATGTGGCAGAACTTATGCCCAACCCTGTATATTCCCGTTACTGACTTATATTAGATAGTATGTTTAACTCGATTATCGCGAAGGTTTTAGCCAAGTTAATCCAGCTTAATGTAAATATGCTTATTCTTCCTCTTCTTAAGTATATTTCCTTGGCGAATACTATATAGCAGGCTTCCGAAACATTCTCTCTGATTAGTCCGAAGGTCTTAAATTGTTTTCTTTCGGGCCGCAACCGATGTCAATAGCTCAAATTCAATTTTAGTTGAAAATTATTATATATGGTATGTTTTCTTGATTCCTTCACTACGTATTTGATACAAATTACTTTGTAAGCTTTATAGAATGTACGAAGTTAAATATGTAATGTGAAATACATCAATTATTCTTGAGAGCTAAATGAATAATTTGATACTAATGTGATGGATGCACTTGTCCTTCTTTAGCGATAACTTCGAATTGAGGTAAATATCTTTTCACTGCATCTTTTATTAGTTCTGATGTGTGTTGTGTTGTAAGACCTTTCTTTGTCTTCGATTTTACTGCATTCTCCACAGAAAAGGTTTGTTCGCAACAATATTTTGATCCAAACGTTGACAACACAATTTTGTTATATTTCTCAGATTTTTCTGATATACCTGACTTCAGGATGATGTCAAACTCTCAACTGTTGCATGCGTTCTTCTTAGTACATCATTTGACTGAATTTCAATCAACTCCATTTGGCATTTGGCAGGATTTCCTTAGTAATTTATGGAGTGATTTCACTAACTTTCACCGGAAGAATACGCCAATGATCGGAAACCAAAGAGAATGTTCTTTTATGCTCTGAAATCACTGAAACGATTTTCAAATTCATTTAGCAAATCTTCGATGCACTTGGTGTGCAGTTCCTGAAGTTTTTGTATACATTTCTTCCCTTTTGTAGATTGTAGCCTCTGAATAACAGTAAATTTTCCGATTTTAACTGAATGAAAATAGAAGAAGTTTGTTTTTGAATGAAATCACATTTGTGAACATATCATTTATAATCTTATTTCCCCCTGCAGTTTCAAATTCGAATCATTTAGATGTCCAGTTTTGTCAGCCAAAAATGCCACATTTTCGACCCACTCTAAATTTTCAAATTTTGAAGGATATTGCTTATTTGGTTGAGCAGATCATTGAGCTCACATACATATCTCTTAATTAGTTCAATTAGATGGAAGGAATGATCAATTACTGCTCCTTTTGATGACTATCCCACTCGGGAATGATACACCAATTCGATATAATGTACATCATAATCATTGAGTAATTCCCGGAATTGGCGATGATTCAAGGGATGTGAACGATTAAAGTTGATATTATTGACGATGTCTTTCATCACCTCCTCAAACATCTCTGTGTGTAAGGATGCTAAGTTCTCTTGGTGTATAATACAATGGTAAGTAAGAACGTTATTTCGTATCTCGCCATGCTCTTTAAAGAGAGTACTCAACCTAGTCTTACCCGTCATTAAAGGAGCACCATCAGTTGTAAGAGTGCATATCTTTTGGACAGGCATATTGAAATTGTGCAGCGTTTCCATAACACAGTTGAATATATCTTGGCCACGTGTTTGACCTGTCAGAGGATATAGATGTAGTACATCTTCAGTCAATTTGAAACTGCCATCAATGAAACGAACAAATATACAGCACTGTGCAATGTCTCTTATGTTTGTACTTTCATCAACAGCAATCGCTGTGGCATCACAAATGGCAACACCATGATAGGTTTGTGCATTCACATTAACAATACAATATGATGTACGGCGTGTTGCAGTATCAGCAGACAGTGGAATTTATCTATCTTACTTATCAACTTGGTTTCTTTGTCATCAGTTATCTCTTCAACTATAACCCGAGCGCACTTCATGATTAAATCCACATCGGAGTATGCCTTCTTAGCTTGAGCTTCCATCTGGGCAATTTTCACCAATGAAATTTTCACCGATGTAATAGTAGCACGAAGGATTGAGGCACCATTAATCGTCTTCATCATCAGCTTCTGGGCTGTTAATTTAGCTAATTTAAGAGAAGCCAATTTGGCCGATCGGACAGCAGTGTACATTGGATAATTGTCATTGTACACAAGTTTGTGCCTTGCTGCATAATGATCCTTCAAATTGCTCCTCTTGATGGAAGATATCTGTGTATCACAAATTAAGCACAAACAGGAAAATTTATGCTCAGTTACAAAAGACTTCTTCGCATGCTGGGGTGGATTTCCGGAACTCCCCTTACATCTTCCTTTACTTAGCGATCATTCTTCTTCATATACTATTAAACCAAAATAAGTATTTAGAGGTACAATGGGATATTTCTACTTCATATAACGGGGAATCAATAAATCCAAAATCTGAATGTGCCAATTTACTACTATTGTGGATTAATTGTTCAGTATAAGAAATTACATAGAGCACAGGGCGCATACATTATCTGTTAAGCCACACGTCATAGGAAATTACATCGGTTTATTAGGCCGCATGCGACCTGAAAAAGCCAGTTTGCAGAGCCCTGCTATATATCTAATCAATAAGTGAGAGTTGTCGCCTAATTTACGTATAGCAGAGCATGAGAAAAGTCCGGGCCATTTTCCTATGGCTTTTATACTCCCTAAAACATAAAATAATAACACTTATTGTGTTCAATTATTGGGAGGCTTAGGTCTGAAACGGGAATACCCGTAATTCATGCAGGGAACACTGACAAGTGAAGTGCATCTCAAAAGATTGTCGCTTGAATTTTGGCATAAACCCAAATCTGTACTTCATAGAATATCCGAATACATATGCCAAAACGCATATTTTAATGAATTGAGGAGAATTCAGATGGAACAGGTATCTGAATGTGGCAAATTTGCGAAATATTTATTTACCTTGGAATGTTTAGTTCAGCTTGGACAAATATATCAATTCGGGATAATATAGCTACGACGGTTAAGGGTAAGTGATAAATGAGACTAAATCGATAGAATTCTGACAAAGTCAGGAGAGTTGAATAGTATAAATAATGCAGTATGTCATGGGCCGGCTAAGTATTAGCCTCATTCACCATTTTAAGACTTTTATCGGGGCGCAAAATATCATCCTATATGATTGATTAACATCACAATATTGGAATAATTGACAAGTACGCTGAATCCGAATTTTCAATTTATTGTTGTTTTAGGCTATAGTAAAGCAATATTTGGAATCTTGAAATCTCGTGGCGTCTCGGCTCAACGCCTGTACATCGGTCATTAGTGCCCAGTATTTTCAACATTCACACATGTATATTTTTGATTAAATTCATAACTTATTCTTTTGGTATTCTAGTTAAATTTAAGGCACAAAGTGCAAGTCCAGTGTGAACACTAAATGTTAGCAAGCTGTTCAGCTCGAGCAGTGAATCATGCTTGTAATAATATAATACAAATACACAAAATAAAAATGTTTGAACACTAGTAACATTTGTGAAAACAATGTTATGGGATTTGTTGTTCTAGCGAGATAGCTAGATTATGTAAAGAGTATTTGAAGGTTCGGGTAGCTAAACCTTATCATGCAGACTACACTTTTCCGACCTTTTTGGATTATCCAAATTTCAAATTTTGTAACAGCTATAAAATATGCATCTAAGATTGGTCAAATTTTACTTCAGATCCACAAAAAAGTGTAATTGTGCTGACATTATGGCTTTAAAAATACAAATTTTGATCCCCTAAGCAAGAGAATAACTGGGGAGGGTTCATGTTGGTTCCCTATTTTCAAATATTTTAATTTGTAATTTGCAATCTCACCCGTAAAGAATCTAAATATAAGTAAAATATGATATAATTGCTAATACTGAGCGAAATCTATCAACAAGTTAACAACCACTAAAGAAATATTCTATTTGATGATATCGATCCTCCTTGAGTTGAATCATATTTAAACATCTGCCCCACTCGCCTCAGTCGTCCTCGGTCTGCATTTTGGCCATCTTGCGTTGGACGGCCAGCACTACAAGGTGTGAAATCCGTGAATCTAAATACTCACAACCTAGCCAAGTCTTTACACGACGCATGACGGATGCACTCGCTCAAAGCTCGCTATCTCCATTAGTTGCTTCCAATAGCGCGTACACAACCATCTTGTAGTGCGTTAACAGGTTGTTACGCTGGGTAAGACACCGAGGGTGCATTAATTCTGTGTCGTTGGCCTGATTCCTCGCAAAATGATTTTCAAAGTTACAAAGTCTCAGCAGCCTGTCTAATTAGGGGTACATTTGACCTTGTGGTCCTCCTCCATCCAAAACTACAGCTGTAGCCACCGATGAATTTCTGCGAGCACTTCGCACTGGCCTAGCCTTGGCGCGAGGAAGAACTAGTTCCTCTGTCCCGTTTCTGAACTTTTCCAGATATTTCTCAATCTTCACCGTGACCACCAGGTTGAGTTAACCCGTGATTCTTATCACCCAGTACTGAATGGTTACCTCTATAGTAACAGTAGACTATGGAAGAACCAAATCCACACCCTGAAGAGTCAAATGTAGCTATTTAATCTTAGCTAGGACGTTCTACATGACACAAAGCTCCATCACCCACACAGTGTCGATGAAAGTCAGGAATCGTCTGGCATTTGCAAGTGGATCTTGGGTTAATCCCTTTGTCGAGTTCATGAAGTGCGTCAACATCTCCATTATGTTGTCCAGACTTACCCTTATATACTGGCAAGCGGCATGTGGACACACTTATCTGCCTAGCCTCTGCATCTTCAGTCGGTTGGTGGATCCTCTCAACTGCTCATATATGGAGCAGGCGACAGAAGAGGATTGGTAGCCAAATAGAAGCCAACTGGTGGATTAAATCAGACTCAGAAAGGTTCAAATAGTGTGCTGTCTGCAATTGACATATAGAGTTCTTCCTCAAGAGCGCTCACGCAAATGCGCTGGAACAGGCACCAGATACCAAAGTAGCTCCATCGTAGCTCTGTGAAACGACTTGAGATAAAAATGAGTCGTCAATCCATACACCTCTCTATCTATATACCGTAAGAGAGGCTGCTGTGAGTGAATGTGCCCTTGCAAAAGTTAGGAAAGTTACTCTCAAAAGTCCGTCCATCCATCCAATAACGCACGTTAATAATGTGAACTGCGAGTCCTTGAAAAGTTCGCGATACTTATCGGCCATGAACGTAAGGTATCCAGCATCGCGAATCTCACAATATATGTCAGAGTAGATCAACCTTTCTTGGATGTAAATGTGCTAGTTCGTAATATGATATGAAGTGTAGAGGGGTCGCCCGTCCTAAAGCTTCTCTTTTGACGACTAATTATGATGGCCAACCATTTCCAGTAGCTACACAAGTATGTCCGTTAATGCTCTTCTAAGATTCATCATACCCACGCAGAGGCAGTGCTTGATGAGCGCAGAAATTCACCACCTCAGCCATTCAGGCATTGTACGCGTGGTTAGACATAGCTGCCTTTACAGTGCCGGCCAGAATATTATTACAGATCCTTCGAGATTTTTGCCATTCCACGTGGTTAATGATAGCCCGATTTATGGGAAGTATGGTGATCTTGTTCTAGGAGCTTCTACCTGGCATTCTTCCACTGATTGAAGCGAAAACCATCACCTCACTAAGTGTTCAAAGTGCCATTCCCAAAGTTGCGGCACTGATGGAAACACACTTTAGCCACAAAAAAGATTATTCCACCTATTTGGGCTGAAAGTCCTACTACGCTGACCCACAAATGTTTTTGGATAGCATTCGTTTGGAGATTTCGCCTCAGTTTGGAGGACATCATTTTCCTCCAGCTAATCGAGTACCCATTCCACTTCTCCCCAAATAGCTAAATAGCATCAAATAAAATCACTACCATACACAGACATGGGGTCAAATATTTGTGAACTCTCAATACAATACAAATGCAAATACTCTTAGATGACAATGTGGTTAAATAATTTAGAAGATTATATTTATCCCTCTAATTGTCTCCACCCCTAATCAATTACAAACTCAGATATTTATTATTGCATTATTTATTACTCACAAATTTATGAAAAGATCAGAACATCTAGTGATCGAACTGGATAAGATTTTCTACCCAAACGGAATCAAGCTGTGATTGTAGTTTTTGGCGGGATGTTAAAAGTACATAAGCTTACTTAATATACAAACGCAAACTATGATTCATTAAGTTGTGAACCATTGTCATATGTAATTGACCGCATTTCTGACTTGTTTCGTTTTAAACAGTTGCTAGAGTTTATCCTACTAGCGCAATTAAATAATTGAATAATAACGTTGAATGGTGAAATTCTTAACAATTAACAAAACTTTGAATATTTATTCATTCTGAGTTTCATTATATAATGCTGTTAGAATTTCATTGCGCTTGATCCTGGGAACAATTGCCCATCTCGTTCCAAACTGGATTCCCAATCGATCGCAATCTACAACTAACCATCTTAGCACTATTAAGATTTGTGGTTTTGTACATCTGGAGGCATAGGTGCATATTTGTCAATTCTCATTGATCTGAAGTGAGTCTCACGGTTTTCAGCCAACTCTCACCTTAGCTTCCATTCTCACTTTAGGTTTCCTTGCCTACAACTCTACCAGAACTGCATGGCTGTATCAACTCATTTTAAGTTATCGAAATCGACTTATTTTTTGAATGAATTTAGTGAGTTAGCAATGCCAACATAATTGTGTTGATATTCACTTGCTGTCCAGGAGTTTAACCGGAACTCTGGTGATTATCCGGACATATCTTGATGCTGCCATCTTACATTAATTGATCTTTTCATATTTTCTCACTTCAACGTGTCCCTATGAGTGAGACTAAAATGTACGAAGTCCATGGGGTTTAAGATATACTAATGGGGTTGCTCCTGGGTTATTGACAAGATCGAACAACCACTAGCTGTGAAAATGCACTATATGAAGTTATTTCAAATTTTCCATATATCTCATCCATAGGACAGTGATTCTCAACCTGGAGTCAGTGGGAAAATCAAGATTAATAGCCACTGCGTTAAGATGGTTACATGTCGTTTCAAGAAAACATTGTGTTCTGTGGAGAGAGTTTATGTATTCGAAAATGTTCAGGTCTAAATGACGAATACAAGTTCTCCAATGAATTGAAATTAGCAAGAAATATACAAGGCATTTACTTTGTTTAGAAGGTGGATTGAGATGTGTCATCATTGTTAACTAAATTTGGGTTAGGATGTTTTACCTCCGCCCGAACCTGGCTTTTGGGGTAATTAAGTTATTGTAGCTTCTGCACAAACATGTAATTCGTTCTTGATTTATCATAGATATTATCTGGAACTTGTTGGATGTGATGACGTGCACACTCTATTACAACAATCGTTTGACTTAAAATCGTTCTTTGCTCATCAGAAGATTTATCTATTAACATTTTGTCCATTTTACTTAGGAACTTTGAGAATTTCTTCACCTCTACTAGATCTAGGACTTTGCGGAGGAATCCTTTCCACTAATATTTATTCATTCACTTTAATATTTTTGCATTTAGGGATATAAGTATATGCTGTATAAGATGCACAAGTTTTAGAATACCTAGAATAATTGGTATCTTAGTTGTAAATTGTGGAATCTGGGTATCATTAACTACTTATTTTCTTCAGCATTTGATATCAGAGATTCATAACTTGTGAGATGGACTGAGAATTCACTTGGTAGGAGACAACAATGCGATTAATCATAGATTGTGTTGGAGTAAACTAAGCTTCTAGGTCGAATAGACTGTGCCTCAATTCAGATTCTATACTCGCTAGACTTTTTTCAAAAAGTGCCATTTTAATTGGGCCTTTATGTGTTCGCAATGTAACCATCACTGAAATGCTTTGAAAACGCTTAAAGAGTCTTCAAACCAGCATCATCTGTACGTTGGAGAGCCCAAAGAAGAGTTCCTGAGTTCGTATGGCTTGTGTGGTATTGTAAATATTGGTAATTGTTCCTCATTGTCATAGCAGGGTCAAAGGAACAGCACTTGACCATTGTAAATTCAGAAATATATTTATATACCTGGAAAATAAGCGTAAGATTTCTGTTCATAATTTGGAGATAAACACACGAAATGGCATTTATACCTGTAGTTGCATGAGCACCTGATTTTGAAATTATTCAAAAAGTGTAAATCTCACATATTTTAGGTGGTTACTCATAGTTTCGTACATGTCCATCTAAATTTCAAAACAACGCTAGAGATTTGGTTCGATATAATATGATAGCTCAACAGACATATTGAGGTAATCAAGTGCCCTGAATCCTAGTTTTTCATTTTCAGTTTTCTTATATGTACATTTCATTGTTGTTTTTATGAATATAAATTTAATTTATACTTGAAATCTTGAAATAATCGTGAGCCTTACCAAAACAGAATGGAGGGTAAGCAAGTACACTGAATCCTAATTTTACCTTTTTCAGTTTCTCAAAGTCTGTAAATTTCGAAATTGATATGATCTTTACAACCTGTTCTCAGATCTCGATAAACTATATTCTGACAGCTTCTATTTATATTTTGTTATCATACCATTTTTATCATTTCCTATGCCTAGTGCTACATAGTGATAACATCTCCACTTCCCCTCAAGTGCTTCTTTATACATCTGTGTTTTAGCTTCCTAACTCATATAGCCACAGTTTACCAGCCAATACACGAATTTTGTACTTGCAGCAGTTTAAATAGCTTACTTGAGGTAACATACCAAATATTTGAAGTGTGGGGCAGCCTGTTCTACTAATTTGGGAGTACAATTGCTTGAATACCCTAGGGCCACATATATGCAGTATAGATCTATATTTCCTGGAGGCATACTGTATATTTCTCAGAAAATTTGCAAAAATGTTTGCGAAATTGAAAAGAAAATTTCGGAAAATCAGACCTAATGGAGCTAATCTGAATATATTTTTGGAATCAAAATAATATATAGTCCCTGATCGGAATGAAAATAATGTGTGGTTTGTTCATGCAACAAAATTGCCCATGATCAGTGTTATAGGAAAGTCAAACTGACATGATACTTTTGTATCTATTTGAATAATTGCATCTTCTGATGATTCTGCTTCTGAGATACCAGCTCTGGTTTTGGAAGTGTTTAACCCGTGCTTATTGGAGATGTTATATGATTGAGAAGTTAAATTCTCGCCAAGCACAGATAAGCGAGTCTGTAGCTTCTGTAGTTTATAGTTTCAGTATTTGTTGTTGGTCCTGCCAGCTGTAATATTTCCGTCCCTTCCTTGTCCCCTTCAGAATACATTTTGTTTATTTTCGAAAAGTGTTAACCCGATTCACGATCTATATGCACGTATACATTATAATCTAGATATATTTTGCATATATAATCAATTCCACGATGATATTATGGTTCTTCGGGTAACTGAATATGTAGAAATTCTCGCTTTGGCTGAAGAGGTAGAGAAACAGATGTTTGATTGTCCTCCAAGATTGATCTACAATTGCTGATGGTTTAATTATCCGTTTGAAATCAAGTCTAATGTATTTATGCTTCCTCCTGAGATGTCCATTTAAATTATGGTTATAATGCAAATATTTAGCTACAAATTGTTCTTTCATTAATTATTTCACATGATAAAAAACATTAATATAAAATACTTACCGTTCCCCTTTACCAAATATAGTGCAGCCCCAGATAATTACATATATATTTTTTCTTAAATTAAGATTTTTTATATGTTCTAAATGGGTGACAATAGTCTACGATTGCTTTCCTAGTTCAACTTGGTGATGATCTCTGTAAGTACAAGGATGCTTCATTATGAATATGCAAAGAAATTGATAATTTTCCAATGCGTGGTATATACATTTTTAGAAAGAAGGATTACACTGCTGATTCTAGTATATAACCCAAACAAATATAAACTTCATGTGAAGGCTGGTTCTGCAGATTTGGTAGCCGTTGATGAGTTGATTTGTTTAGTGTTCGTAGGTTTTTCGAAGTATAAGCTAAATCCCATATTTTGTTCAGACGAAACCGAGTGATAATTCAAAGTCTCTCCACTTTCACTTTAGATTTATTAAGAAACATGAAGAGCACGAGTTTGAGTGGATACATCGAGAATTACTCATTTACTGGTTGCTAATGCAGATGGTATTGACAAAATTGACTTGCTGATGATTCGTAAATGGAGAAAACGAGAGCTATTGAGAATAATTCCGATCCCACAGTTCATTATTTATCCAATTCTAGTCCTTGTATGGCTCAATTGATTTTTTACTTCAAATCCAATACAAGTCCTTCTGTTTAACAATGCGACTTTCATTCACCTCAGGTCTCAAACTATGTGTGCGTTTTCTCTCATTGAGATATTATTTCTCCCAGAAAATCCGAGGCGCCTGGATATTTTTTAGCTGTATACATCTCTACATCTTGTATAAATATATTTGTAGAATATTATTGCAACTTTTCGATGACTCTATATAGAAAATATTGTTTAGTATATTTAATTGGAATAATGTATTAGTTTCTCACAAATTTTCATCTTCCAATTTCAAAGGTGTTAATTTCATTAATTGAAAATTTCCTTTAAATGACATTGGAATGCTTTCTTTACAGAGTGCTTACGTCTCGGGGAATACTGATGTGAATGCTTAGAAATTCGCATAAATATTCTATACATTACTTAGAATCCAAATCTGTATATATAATTTGAGGATTCTTAATTGATAAGTTTTTTCTTATGTTTGATTTCCAATGTTTGGCAGCAACTTGACTAGTTTGACACCTTTGAAATGTCAAAATTTATAGTTATTGTGATAAATTTATGTATAACATATTCATTTCCCTTTTTAATACGCTGAACCATAGCCTACTAAATATAAGGCCTAACAGTAACTTCATTTTTTTGTACCAGGATAAGTTATTAGCTGATTATATTAACTACCCATTTTCTATTTTCAAAACTTCTGATTATTAATTAACCATACTGTTTAAATTCATTATAATAGTTATATATTGAAATACAAATCTTTCACTGATATACTCTAGTTACTAGTAATGATATTCCATCACATACCTATGGCATTTTATAATCCATTTCTGCTCACTATTAGCTTGTATATTGTATCTCTGATGCCCAGTGCCTGTTCTGTCCCGGGTTGCACAAGTAATTACTACCCAGATGACAGAGTGCATATTCAGAATGCCAGAGAATCCATCTGAACTTAAACGTGCTTGGGTACGCGCTCTTCACCGTGAAGATATTGATCGTCTCAAGGTTGCTAATGTATGTATCAAGCATTTCCGTGAAGAAGATGTTGAGTATTTTCATAAGGTTCCCAATGGTGACGGTACTTTCACTAGTGTACCTCGCGATAAACTTAAGCTGAAAGAAGGGGCAATTCCCTGTTTACTTCCTGGTTACCCCTCTTATTATTCATCAACATTGACAAGTAAACGTACTCGTTTGTCTTATGAATCAAAAGAGAAAGAAATGTTGAATCAAACCATTCAGCTTAGTCTAAAATCTGAGAGTGGAGCCAAACACAATTTCATCATTAGAAATTTACAGGATCTGAAAGCTAAGTTGAATTATATTGTGTTACCAGACAATTGGTTAGTATGGCATACTGACAATTCTAGTACACGGTTTATTCTTCCTCGTCTTATTGAAAAAACTATTCAGTAAATTTATATCTAGAAATAAATTCATTTTTATCTGTTTCAGCCTGGTTCTATGGACAAAGCATACCTACTTCTCTTAATTCAATTACTGATATTCGACAAATTGAATCATTATTACATCAAATTTCCTCAAAAATTGTATCTGATGATCATCATACTAAATCACATTCATTTCATATTCCTCGCGCTAAACAACACATAGAGAAGGTTATTGATTTAGCTAGCATAAAGGATAGCGAAAACTATTCTTCCTCAGTTATAGCCAAGCTCCAATTTATCCTCTGTCAATTAGACAATATATTTATTCCAAAGAACAGGCGAAGGTACAATATAATTACACAAGTCATGTCAATTAAGACTCATTTCATTTCTCCACCATGTTATGTATATCTCCAGGGTTTAGAGTGTCTTTCTCTACCGCATGTTCAGACATTAAATACATTGTATTCTTCGTTTGGCATTGAAAACGATTTCTCTACGTATCTCTCCCAAGCTACTTCTTCCTTCAGTTCATTGGAGAGAAATGTTATAGTTCAAATGGATGAAATACACGTTAAATCTGATATTACGTATAAAGGAGGGAAAATCTTTGCTCCTAATTTAGACCCAGAGGACCCAACCAGAACTGTGTTTGCGGTAATGGTATCTAGTTTACATAAGAAATGGTCTTGTATTTCACGTTTATTACCATGTGGTTCTATTTCCGCTGAAAAGATATTTCCCATCATCAAAGAGTGTATCATTGATATTGAGAATTGTGGTTTACGTGTACAGATAATTTCAACTGGCAATTATCCTTTGAGTGTAAATCTTTTCAAGCTATTTTCTATGAGTGGCAAATTGGAAACTAGGGTGCCTCACCCATTTGATCCTACCAGATTTCCCTTCCTCACATTCGATTTTGTTCATATTTTAAAAATTATACGTAATAATTGGTTGAATCAGAAGAATTTTGATAAGACAATGTATTTCTCCAAGTTGGAAGATTTTAAGATTGATTAATGCCAGTACCCCCTTTGTCTCCATTCAGTATCTTTTCAAGATGTACGCCTTCTATACAGCTCTGAAAGAGGAAGTTTAGCGAAACTGGCTCCTCAGTTAACAGCGAAAGCTTGTTTTCCTTCTAGTATAGAAAGACAGAATGTCAGATTGGTTCTGGAGGTTTTTAATGGTCTAACACTATCTGCTCTTGAGATTCAAAATTGCAAACGTTGTGAAGAATATCGTAATAATACCTCTACGTTTGTAGAATCCTTCTTACTCTGTGGAAAACATTCAATGTTAGTGCACCCTTCAAAGGCATCCGTTTAAATGACAATCTCTCAACACCCTTGATCTTACACGATGAGCATTTCATATATTTAGCTCGTATAGTATATTGGCTAGATGCTTGGCAGTCCTTACCTGGAAAATCAGGTAAATTGAGTAAGCAAACGTACACTAGTTTGAAACACGCTTGTATTGCTTTAGAACAGATAACAAACTATCTAACTGAGTCTTGTGGATTTTCTTATGTTTTGTCTGCATTTTTGCAAACAGACCCATTGGAACATCATTTTGGACTCTATCGTATGATGGTTGGTTCGAATTATCATATTTCCTACATTCAAATTCTTGAATCCGAGCGTCGTCTTAAGCTCTCTAACATCCTAAAAATGTTTTCTGACCAACAAGACTCTTGTCAATCCATACATACTTTTGCCAAATCTTTTACTTCACCCTTTAGTACTTCTAGTGATGACCAAATGGATCTTAAGCCATATCTTGATGGAATTGGTGATGTATTATCAATTGAATACACTCAATAGATACTCCAGTCGTTAGCTTTTATCGGAGGATATTCGGTCTATAAATTCTTGAAAGGGTTTTAAGAGTGTAGATTATACACTGATACGCTAATTTACGATAAAGAATTTATTCCTGATAGTGATTCCATTTCTCAATTCAAGCTCTTGTAATTAACAGATCGAGGGGGGCTCAAATATCCATCTGAGCATGTTCTTAGCTCTGTCATTACTCTCTGGAGGGTTCAATTTGCTATTGAGGACAATGATCATTTGGCGAATCTACTTGTACACGGTCCAGTTAGAAAAGTATTAGTTGAGCTCACATTGAATACATGGAAGATGATGCAAGTATTGATATCTGGAAATCAAACTGTCCTATCTGTAATGTTACTAGATGGGATATCTTACGTAAACTTATTTTTACTACTACTAATTGCTTTCTGGCCAACAAGATTAAGAACTATAATTCATTTGTAACTTCTAGGGGTATAGAAAAACGTAAACTGAAAAAGTTCTCATAATTTTGTGAAGTGTATGTATTATTATTGTAATTGTATGTATTTACATTTATTATTTATGTTGATTGGGTTTTTGTCCAATAACATTAGTTTCAATGAACTTCAAATAGAATTTCAATATCTTAGTTTAATACCAGCGAGGGATTATTAATAACACTTGAGAAAACATTTTGATTAGATTTTTAAGACAATAACAGAATTCTCCAATATCAGCTAATAACGCATCCCTGGTACTTTTACTGTTATGCCTTATATTTAGTAGGATATGGCTGAACATATTTTCTATGTAGTTTCACAGCATATCTGTATACAACTGTCTCTGCACATTAGTTTTATAATTCCGCATAAATATGACATATGAAGTAATAAGTTCAATATATATTAGTTAAAGTACATCTGAAACCTATTTTTCCATTGAGGCATGACTTGCGTCGCAGAGTAATTCTTGTTCCAATCTTTCCTTGCATGCTCCACAACAGATTGCGTATCTACAAGACGAATATCCTTCTATTCGATCTTTCTTGTGGACAGAGTACGTATACAGTTTTTGCATGTTGATGTTTCATTTTATCATGATATTCCGAATCATCAGAAACGACATAATCAGAGATTTGTGCCCGATTGTACTTCAATATTCATCCACCTGATACTCCACCAACAACTATATTAATTTGACTTCCAAAGATACTCTTTTATCCTTATACTTTATTGGGTTATGATATTTTGTCAATTGCAACATAGAGAAATATTTTTCGAACTAACGACTAGATGCTGAGTCGAACTAATGCAGCGTACCCAGTAATTATGTTCATTATGACCGTAAGTGAATTAGTTTGTATGTTAAGACTTGATTGAACAAACTGGAATACCCCCAGGGCTGATTTTTGCCATACTGGGGTCTTTTGGACCTGCCTTAGAAAGTCTTAAATTTTACAACGATGACGAATTTATCTCGTATTTGTCACCTTTCTCGATTTCGAAAATTCAAATTATTAGACACTACTCAGCAAATGTACATATAGATGGTTGAAATTTGAATCAAAGAGATGTAGTGGCTCCATTATAACCACAGAAATTCATTTAATGTAAATTGGATTACTATATATAATGTGATTTTCAATTTGAGCATTTCGAATCACATAGTGCCAAGTATATTTCGTCGCGTAGTTACCCAAATGATCAAGTTATTTATCTGATTCATGCTTAAGATATATCAGAGGTACAGAGTCGAACCGAAGCAACTTACCAGCGAAAGCGCTCTAGTTTATATTTATTTAGATACAATTTATTCTTTTTGATTTAGGATTTGACTGGAAGCGCAAATAATTTTACTTCTGACGATGTTGAGACCATAATAAATAAAGAACCCAACAATGTGGAGGAAAAGTAATTATTAGATGATGTATCCAGTTTACCTAAAGATGTATATGTTTTTATTTCTATGTAATGTTTTTTTTGTTAAATCTGTTTTAATTATATAACCTTTGAACTTATATTTTGGGATTGGACAGTACGGTTGAGACATCCAAAGTAGATCATGATCATTATTTTATATCAGTTCAGTACCATAAGTCGTTCGCTACGGGACCGATAAGTGAAGCTATCCAAATCACGGACGGATCACTTTTGAGATTATTAGTTTATTTTGAAGGTACTTTATAAATGCATTTTTGAGCAATTATAATGACTTTCTCATCTTTCATCGTTGTTTTCTAATAAATTTACGAATTTTGGAATTTATTTGACTATATGTTTACTTTTTCGGTCGTAGAAATTTAGGCCCAGCCAAGACCGAACCATAGTCATTTCAATAGACATTAACATTAACTATACTATAATTTCAATACAATGGAAGCTGCTTAATCGGGAAAGCTGAGGAGTCAATGCTTTGTCCCGGTTAACCGATTGTCCCGATTAACTGATCATGATTTTTTAAGTATTCAATATATTTTTCGTGTTCTCATGACTATAAATATCTTAATCACCGCTACTAATATCATGACTATAGGGTCTAGCAAAGATGATTCGTTGTATTAAGCATATACAGGTTTAGGTTGTATATACTATGCAAATTCCTTGTTATAAAAACAGACCATTTTACAAATGGTTCTGACTATATATCTCGATTTCATTAAAAACTTTCTATACCATAACTAGAATCGCTTAAGTGGGATTGAAATCCAAATTAGCAATTATAATTATCGAAATATTCGGATTATCATGATAGAAGTCCAGAATATGAGCGATAATAATTTTAAAATAATATGTAATCGGGAAAAGAAATCCCGAATAACCGATTCGATCTCCCAAATATCCGATGATATTTGCATGTAAAAATATGTTCCCAAAACTTTATTCCGTTTGAACGGATATCACGATTATGCGGCTTCCACTGTACTGAAATTATTTTATCAATGTAATGTATAATCTCTGTGACCCACCAGTGGGTCACACAGTAAATTAGGAATAACACTATCACCCACCGTGTCACCAGTTGCGAATCTTTTAATAGTTTAAAATGCCAAATTGATATAATCAATTTAACATAAGTTGTATTGCAGTTGCAATTCAGGACTATATTCTATAAATGCAGTATGTGGAATTTAGCAATGATAACATCGATTTACAGGGTGTCCCATAATTATTGTCGTATCCTTCATCTTATGTTATTATTGCCATTAATTGAGAAAAGAAAACAATTTTTTTCCAATATATCCTCCTTTCAATTGTATACATTTATCAATACGTGCTGGCATTCCAGCAACTAGATTTTCCAAGATCAATGGATTAATGTCCCTCCAGCCACTTTTGAGATTTTCTGCTAACTGATTGAGGTTGGTTGAGGGGTTCATCTCATTCAACTTCTCCTGCAAAATATTCCATAGATTTTCTATCGGTTTTATATCCGGTGAATTACCAAGCCATTCTCCTTTGGCCCAGAAAGCGGGCATGTTGTTTTTGCACCATTCCTGTGTGCGACTGGCAGTGTGTACTGGTGCCCCGTCTTGCATAAATATAGCCCGAGACATGTTAGCTAGTAATTTCCTGGTCAGAATGCTGCCTGCCGTTTTTGGACGACCCACCGCAAGTCGATAAGATTCTCCAATATCTCTTCTACATAATATGGAGAGTTTACAGTCTGTTTAGGAGGAACGAAATGTAATTCTCAGAGGCCACGATAGCTCATAATGGCCCAGACCATCACTTTGGGGGGTTTTTGATAACTTCACGAAGTGGTATTTTGGAGCTGTCAGTGGACCAAACCCTATCATTTTTGGCGGGACTGGGATGAAATAGTTCATATGGTGATTCATCACTCCATAGGACTCGTTTCCACTCATCCAAATTCCAATTTTCCCTTTCAATACAAAAAATTAGCCCATTTTCCCTCTGTTTTTCAGTCAATTTGGGAATTTTGTGTCTTTTATAGGCAGTCGCTCCAATCGTTTCCTTCAAATAGCGGTGAACAGTCGATTCAGAGATACCATAACCCTTTCGCTTGAGTTTTATCGCGATCTTTCTAGTGAATTGACGAATTTTGCCAAGAGATTTGGATATAACTATCTTCGCCTCCCTTGTGATCATTTTTGGGCGCCCAGCACCGACCTTATGTCCTAGATCTTGACCTCGTCTATATCGTGCCCACCAACGCTGTATCGTTCTGAGTGATTTTTCTAAGGTCTTAGCAACATCTTTCTGCACCATCCCACCGATAATCATTCCGGCTGCCCTGTTACGAAGAGTTTCGGAGGAATTTTTGACATTTAAGATTAAATATTTAAACAAGTTGATGAAATACTGGATTGTGATAAATTCACCGGAGAAAATATAAGATTCCATATAAATTCTAATGATAATTTACACTAGTACTTGAATATAAAAAACTATACAAATTGAAAGCAACCTGGAAATACTGTAAACGAATATCTACATATATCGGATACGACAATAATTATGGGACACCCAATAGTGTGATAAAATCGTAGGAATTATTTTGGAAGTCGTGTATATAATATAATTTGCATGATTCTTATGCCATAAATTTAACTGTTGCGAGTTTTAGATGAATATTAATCGAAATTTGTCATCCATGGTGACTGCAATGCCTCAGGCGTGACAAATTTATATCGAAATTTTTGTATGAAAACCTCTAGATCTTCAGGTATAATTCTGGAATCTAAAGTGACATAATTCAACTCGACCAATGCTTTTGTTTGTTTGTAACTTTATTTTGCACAGTCAGCTTGCTTGCAGTGGGGCCCAAGATTGGATACTATCAAAATATAACTGAACTTGGAGCAGAAATAGAGCCATTTAAATTTAAGCTTTACTTCGGGACAGATGATACTTCGAAAACCAAGCATGGGAATTCTCTAAATATTTTACAATTTTAATAGTTCCAGAAAAGTTGTGCGATCCACTGAATCAATGGCTTACCTAAAACCTTGACAAGCGACGCCTGTGGCACTTTGGTCATTGAATCTAGTAAGTATGTCGATGAAATCTGCACAAAGCTATGAGTAGAATTTAGGTGTCAAAGCCTGATTGACTTTTATAGAGCAAGTTATTGGTGGTTAGAAAAGAACATGGATCCAAAATTACTCATTCAAGGGATTCACACTATCAACAACAGGTAATTAGATATAGAACGGTAGTTAGAGCAATTGGTGGTTACGCAAGATTTATCCATCGGAAAGCCTAATCCTTTTCATAAAACATGATATTATACCAATAGCGAGTGAAAGATTCATAAATTTAGAAAGAGGAGCTGAGAGGACTGCTAAACCACTTTTCAAAATCTTTCAGCTAATTCCATCAAAGTGAGGAGGATAAACTACCAAGTAATTTGGAAATAAGAGGCGCTAAGTTGCTGACAGGTGCGTATTTAAACCCGAGCCCACACGCGCCTGGGCCTGGCCATGAAATTCGATGTTGAATAAACTTAATTTTTAATTTTTTATATTTATTAGATTATGGCCTAGATCATTGTTCTACATGTGGAATTGAATAATTATAATTACCAATTTTAGATATACTTTGTAAGCTCCATAGGGATTACTCAATTATCATGTCTATTAGGGCTGTCGACAAATCCTCATTATCTAAGACCCGATATCGAATCCTTGGGCACAGAATACTCGGGTATTTGAATTACAGTGGGATTACATGCTTATTTTCTTACCAAAAAAGCACACTAAGTCTACCCATTATACTACGATATATGTTAGTCAATCATACTAAATAGAAATATGATTTAATACAATGGATAACTAAAGACTTATCGTATTATCTTGTCATCAACTAGTAGTAATATTCTGTCAGTCCACTATTTTGTAGTATTCTTGAAATGACCTTTCAGAAATACTAATGCATCCAAGGAGGAGTCACTTAAACTAGATCTTAACTTCGTGTTGAAAAGGCCTGCTGCGGTAAATGCTCTTTCTGCTTCTACACTGGTAGGAGGGATAGTATTATAGGGATTGTTCCAGCAACTGTAAATTAGAGGATTTACTACCAGTGGCCCCAAAAAGGCTGAATTCTTTAGCCAGAAAATAAAAGTCGTCTTCAAGAATTTTGTTTGTAGTTGTAGTTGTGGATTTGCGAATAGATTCCCTTAGTTCCTCGAGCATTAGACTTTTGGAAGGAACAAGATTCAAATTTGATAATTCAGTGGTGTTATTAATTTGTGTTGTGTTAACCTCAATAATATCATTAGCCTCCGCTTGAATTGGGTATGGACGTTTGAGTATGCCTTTAGCAATCTTTAGTAGGTCAGATTTCTTTATAGAATTATCGATAGATGCTGGATTAAGGAGATATTTCGTTAAAGCAACTATTTCAATTACTCTTCTGTCATCTATGCGTTCCTTTAGGGTTTGAAATACATCAAGTGCCAGTTATGACCCAATATTATCAATTTGTGAATACATGAAATTAAATATTCCTTCTGCCGTTTATAGATTAGAATCTCGACTACATAATAAAGCAACTGCGATTTCTACAGGCTTTAAACATTTGTGGATATCATCAAGCATTTTCCATTCATGTTCATAGATAGTAATGCTACATGAAACATCAATTAGTGCTTTACTTAATGGTTTTTTCAGTTCCTAAAACCTCTCAATCATAGTGAGTAAACTGCTCCATCTAGTTTTGCAATCAAGGATTAATTTCAATTCCTTTCCGTTTCGAATTTCCTTAACATAACCCTGGAGAATATCATTTTTTGTTGGAGATTTTCTAAACAACCTTGCAATTATTCTGACCTTATTTATTACGAGGTTCAAATGATGCTTTAGAATCGGAAATATGATATCTATATTATATGGGTCACAAATTTCATCATCATCATGAAGCATTTGATCGTGAAGTTCTTCATTCAATTCACCCGGTGAATTTCCGAGTATTTCAACGCTATCGTTAGTTTTGGGATCATGAAGGACATCACAAACTGCAAGATGGATGGCATGAGCAAAGCATATTGAGTGAATTGGTTTACAAAGTTTTCCCATTTTGGTCATAACTGAGGCACCATCAGTTACCACTGCTACAACGTGTTCATTTAGATGAATATCGAATTCCTCAAGTTTAGATTCAAGAATTCCTTTTGCACTTTCGGCCGGCATGGTGTTAAATATTCTAGCAAGTCCAAGGATCCAAACTTGGAGTTTTAGATAGAGATTGAAATTCATGTACCGTCTGTTGCAATTTGAAGTGTATTCATCAAGAGTTGTACTAAATCGAGCTTTGTTCTCGAGTATTTCAGCCAATTCTTGCTTAATAGAAGATTTCACTTGTAAACTATATTCTCTAACTCTGATTGATATAGTAGAATGGCTCTTCGGTGGCATAAAACCCTTGCTGATAAGGATGACCTGATAAACATACTCTGGGATATTCTTAAATAACTAAATCCATCTTCCGCAGCTAATCAGGATGATATTTTCACCTAGAGATTGCTGATTAGTGTAATCAAGAAAAGAAACTTGCTTATCAGCCAGTTTGATCCTCTTACTTGAAAAGTGTCCTCCTTAGCTTCTTGAGCATCATCGAGCTTGATGTTGTGTACGGAAAATAAATGTTTTCTAAGAGCACTTGTACTTCCACCACTACAGCTGAGAATATTACCTGAAATGCATAGGGAACATTTTGCTTTTTCGTCAAATTTCTCAAAATGCTTCCAAACTAATGATTTTGATTTAGTTGTTGCCATTTTTATTTCAAATTGATCAGGACTAACATCAATTTAGTATTCATATACTATATATTATACATTGTTATTGTTGATTGGTTACTTTTGAGGATTCCACTAAATATTTTACAGGATTAATTGAATTACTTCATTTATATTCAATATACAATGAACACTATACTATTCCTCTTATAATATTATATTACCCGGGTAGCGAATATTAATCGGAATATAGGAACCGAGTATACCCGCGTCTGAGAGAACCGGATCCCACTAGTATTGTATTAGATTTGAATAGTTTTATAACTCAAAACTTATATAGTTTTAGTCTGAATATTTGGTGAGATTACTCGTGTAGCACTAGAGTAATCTCACCAAATATTCAGACTAAAACTTCGCGGAACACAACAATAATATAATATTCATACTTTTTTTAACAATCTATTGGTTTCATTATTACTATTGATTCATACTTGCCAACCGTACAGTCCAATTTTATCTGACAAGATTTCCACAGCAGTTAGACCCTAACATCACAATGATGCTAGCTAGGTCACTTGTTAGAGAAAAATAGAATGTTGTTCAAAAACAGATAAAAGGTTAGAGAGTAGTGTAGCATGATTACAATCAATTGATGGACCATGCATATTATGTAGCATGAACCAATTGAAATATTCATTATAATGGTAATTATCAGGCGATCTGTGATAATAGTGTCACCTGAATTAACAATTCTTAGGTCAAGCCACCTGACTGGAAGAGAAATTTTGAATTTCAAAAAATCCCTCCACAGTGTCCCATAAACGTCGATCATGTTTGGAAAAAAATTGCCCATGAAAATCGGGTAACAAAACATGTATTTTCGTTAGTGGAATTGAATGTGAAGATTCTCGAATATATTGCGAAAATCGTACATAATAGTAATGCAAGTACTCTTCTCATTCACCATGGTAAATATTCGAAATGATTACAGTTAGGGTGTTTTCCCATTATTTTATCTTTCTTTAGGAGATTCATAAGTCAACAACGCTATGAATTATAAATATAATTAATCACCGATATAATCAAGATTACTGAATTTCCATCAGTCGTTAGTACTTTCTAAACAAATTTCCTATATCCAGAGAAGAAATCCATTTTTAAAATGAATAAATGCATGAAATTTTGGAAGACAATCTGTTTTTTTATGTTCACTTGGAATCAATTTCAAAAACTTTCAATTGAATCCTATGGTAAAATGCAAATTGCAACCAGTACCGACAGCTTAGTCTATTAAATTCAATTTATCTAAAACGTTGCACTGTTAATTGGAGGCACTATGAAAGGTTAGATTTAATCCAATAATACATAGTGCCTCCAATTAATAGTGCCACTTTTTAACAAATTGAATTTAATGACTAAGCTGTCGGCGGTTGCAATTTTGTATTTATTCCTCGCTCCGCTCGGATTTCAAATCCATCAACAATATATTTACAATATACTAAGATTATCCAGTCCAAAAATGTTCAATTCTTTTGCAATAATTATCAGTTGACTAAATAATATTCATATAAGGGAATACTGGAGGAGATTTTATCGGTACAAATTCAAGAGTGTCAAATTCGGAATCAGCGTATGAATTACCCCCTTTGGCTGTTTAGACAATCTTCTACGATTATTCAAAGGTCATATATTCGGGGAAATACATGTCTTTTTCATTATCCATGGTTAATTTGAGAAATGTTTTATTCATAAATATAAATATAAATAATTAAACCTACCGTTAAATTTAGATGATCAATGAATGCATCTTATATGCAGCATTAGAAGTATCTATTGTTTAAGTAATTAATATTTAACATCTAAGAACAATAAAATTATTACCGATGACATATTGCTATATAATGAATATTTTTCATTTACTTTTGACAAAAAAACTATAACTACTATAAAATTCTAGAAGAATACGAAGGTGTAGAATTTTTTCTCTTTCGAAAGGTGTGAAACTTTTGGCACCCTTCCATTCATAATTTTTGCTAGAGGCCAGATAAAAGTTTGGCCACTGTGAAATAGTGGCACTTGATGTCCGATTGATTAGCAAAGGGGAGAATCACAACCGACGAATATCTTTACTATTCCTCATACCATATATCACCACAATTCTATCCAGTTTTGGCTGCAGAGCTTTCAGGGAGAAAAAATAGCAAAAAAAATACAAGTACTCATCTCAATATTAGGCCACTATACTAAAGTATAGTCGGCACAGAAAAAATACATAGTTTGGGACCTCATTTCTATAGGCCATAATTTCCCAACGTGATCGACATTAAGGGACGCCAAGCCTCACCGGCATAAAAATGTGAATATTTTAAAGGAAACAGATTGAAACCACATGAACGAATCGGGTAAACAGTTAAAACTCAATATACTATAGTTTTTTAATTCTCCATATGTAAAACATAAGTTTAGAAGTTTACCAAGCATGTTGCAAAATATTTTATTATTCGAATTGATTGTGAAATAATCAGTGCAACAATCTAATATTCCTTGGGCAAACAGAGAAAATCTGGAAATTTGTAACGTCATAAATCAGAACCACTTTAGTGATTGTTCTGAAATTTTCAAAGAAATAAAGACATATAATAACTTGCTCTTTTCAGACAAATTGGTTCATGGTAGTGAAAAATGGCTGGTTGAGTTGACATGGAATCCGTATATGTGATTTACCACTATACTCGATGTCGCTGAATCCAATATCTACTGTATCTGTACTTAGAATATTTTCGTTTTCTCCTATTACTACTATTCATACTGGACAAACAACAAACACTCATACAACAATTAATTTTGATTAATCTATATACATACAGTGGCGTCGTGTCGCTTTGAAATCTGCAGGGGGCACAAATCCAATTTGGTGGGAATCAAGGGGTAGGTCAGGGTCTATGGGCTCCATAAACCAGCAAAAGGTCCAGGAGCGAAATACATCGCAAGAAAAATGTGTTGGTCTGCTACTGGGGCAGAATGTTGATATTTTTCTAGTCACTTTGAGTAGGGATTTGGAAGCTTGGAGAATAATGGGGGATCTGGGCCACCTGTCACATATAGCACAAGGTCACTGGATATACAGAATACATAAAAGTATAACTCAGATAGACGTACCCTTCGGCAAACGTAATTTTACTTATGCGAATATGCTTTCTATATAATTAGTACAAGAACCGAAAACACATTTGGAAAAAGTTATGTGCTAACCGAAAGCACCTCTTAATCCGAGTACGTACTAACCGAGCCCTATCGTACACATATACAGATTAACTGTGAAGTAATAGTATAGATGTACTAAGCCTTGATCATGAGTAAAGCTGGAAGGTATTTGCTTGCTAACTTTAATTTACCTCCAAAATTAAGGTAGGAATAGCCAGTAAATCCCTGTCAGATATATCTCATTCAACACCATTCAAGCGCGACAAATCCCTACAAGAAGTGGTACTGTGAGATTTTTACAGTACTCAAAGTTGTGGAGCAATGCCGCATCAGTTTTTAGATATGGTCCTGCAATTCCGAAAAATTCAAATGCTAACGCAGGAATAAAATTTACAACCTGTCTACATTGTGTACAGTTATATACTTACAGATAAAGAATCAAAAATTGTTAACGAAATACGTAAGTATATTTGTCGAACAGATAGAGGTGGTTTAACTGAGCAAGCAATCCTTCAAAGTGGTATGGCATTAGGTGTACAGAGTAAGCAGTCCCTGCCTTATATCGCTCCAACACACCCAGAACTACGACTATCAGGTAGTAAGAGATATACACAACACGCAAAGGTATTCCTGACACTAATCTAGTGTAAAATTCTGAACTCCACTTAAAAGTGTAATAAAATGGAATAATACTTCAATTACAAGCAATACTGCCACTAATCTAGAAATAATATCACCAGGCAAGCATAAATAAAGGTCTAATGAGCATAATCGACCCACTGAGCATACTCATTACAATGAACATGCGATAAAAATCTTTAATAGATGAGTCACTTTTATGTAGAGTCAATGTATATCATAACATCTGTATGATACGTTTATTGGAGCTAAAATTGTTACAGATGTGAACAAATGGGATTAGATGACTCTTTGAGGGTTTAGGTTTGAATCTTTTTATAGGGGGTAAACATCCCGAACATGGCCGTCCCTGAAGAGGAAATGCATCCCACAACCATTATCGACAAGAAACATCGTTTCTTTACGATCTATTGTATTTAAAGGATCATTAACTCGCCAAGGATACTACTACCCCATTATTGTTTAGAAAATCTGCATTTGTTCCATGTGTGCTTGTTATTTGAAATTCCCACATTTTGTATATTTCTTGTGAAAGTTTTCGATCGCTCGAGAAGCTCGCTCGTAATTTTAAAATTGAGGCTAATAGAGATAAAAATAGAGATTCTAGAACAGATGCAAATGTAGGAATATTTTTGTGAAGTTCTACCTAAGGAATAATAATAGTCTATTTCTTGTAATATTGACATGTAATGATCTGAATTTTGGATTATGAATATGGGATGCAGTATTTATAATATACTTTGTTAAAGAATGATCACTATATTATGCATCATTACGACACTGAATAATTGCCGGGAACAATTAGATAAGATAATGAAGGCATACTTTCCAATTTTTTTGTAATTTACTTCCCTGTATGAGGGAAAATATTTAACATTTGCATTTCTCGAGTTCTTAAAACTGTAATTTTTTTGCTCGCTCGTTAAGTTTGCTCATATTTTGTAATTCGATATCCAAAGACCAAAAGGAAGCCACTATGAATATCCAATTAACCCCCCCTCTTCCAAATCCTAGATCCGCCAAGGGTCTTCCGACACTGATCTCGATAGATGGACGGAACAACTTTGATATTAGTCATTGGCAACGCCTCTTTAAATGCATTAATTGATGCTCTCTTCAAATCAATTAGTGGATAATATGGATTAACATCATGACACATCTGTTTATCTTTAGCAGCCTTTCCATGTAATAGATAGTACTCTTTCCAGGTCGAGGTATATAAATCGATGGCAGTAGGTGTCCATCACGAATGGATACATTCCTCCTACAAGAGCCTGTGCTGGATAAAACGTATGAATGCGGCAGTATATAGGTATTTCAAAATTATGTTTACGTGTCATTCGTGTGTGCTTATTACTATAAGAGACTAATAGTCACTTCAGTAATAAGCATACACATACAAATCTTACAAGGGAACAATAATCTATGTACAGGTACCCGCCATTGCGCTTCAGCACTGTAATCAAATGTACAATTTATTATTTCCATAGTATGAAGAACTCCCAGTACAGTTTGATGTTTTAAATCAAACTTTGGGTTTTGGTATAGGTAGATATGGGCATAGCACCCACAGATATTAGTACCTTGGGATATCTTAAGTGGTGAATCCGTCACTGGATCAACAGGATCTATTGCAGTCAATGGGAAATTAGTATAGGAGGTTCTCGGGTGAAAAATGTTGGGGACCGCTGTTTTAGCATATTTGATATATTTAGTCAGTTTCTATGAATATATTTACTTCATTGGTAAACATGATAAATGTATATTATGAATAAACTAATATAATACATTCAATACATATTATTAATATACGCTAAATCCCAAAAAACTAAATATGAGGGACTAATAAGCCCCTAAGCCATGTCATGAGAATTTCGCCTATGGCGCAATCAAATCAGAAACATTGTGACTAAATCATTCCAGACACATGTGTAGAATCCATGATATGAGCATGAAACAGAGTTGGAATAGGGTCCACAGTTTCTTAGATATTCCTACCAGAAAAACTCGAGCCCAATTTCATCTTTATCGTGAGAGATAATTGGTGAAATAATGCGAGTATTTACGCAAATTTTGAGATTTTACGAATTTGTTTACTTTATATTCATAAAAACAACAATATATGTACTATGCGAAATTTGAATATGCAAAATCAGGAGGAAGAAATTATGTTCTTTCACTATACCGTAACATTAAATTACTGATATTGACATTTTGAAAATTTGATTGGAGATGTATTGGGAGGGTGCTCCCAAGAAACTCTATAACTTTATGCTACAACTTCAACAGTTAAGTATTAATTTATTCCTTAATACCCAAATTTCTACATTTAAGCTGTTTAATTGATAATAAGCTATTTTTAATTTCTGAACGATATTTATAACACACAGACTAAACAAATTACAAAATACAGACACAGACAAAAAAACATTTGTTGTGATGGGGTATTTGTTGGCGGCGGCGAAGGCGGCGCTGGCGTTCTTGCCTCCTTTTCATAGCCCTCTTTTGGGCTCCCATTTTCGTACCAAATTGAAATAAATGGTGAACGGTTGATTTATATAGATGTAATAACAATGTGAACTTTATATTTTGATCTTTTCGGAAGTTTTGAATATTTCGATTAACAATGGATCGCCATGGCCACTACTCCCAGGTCCACCAGATCTCGACCACCTCTTCCCCTCTCTCAGACATATGTTAATTATTAGTATTCACAAGCAAGCTACACTTACTTGCGTTGCACGGCAAGCGAACACTTTGTGTTCGTGGGGGCACCCTTCGGGTGTCCACTGTATTCTTTTATATTTACTATTGAACATGCATATCAACCATTTACATTTCTCATTAAAGGATTACATTGATCACAAATTAATCGTTAATTCCACATAATATAATTAGGTAAACGTTTATGGAATTGATCAATAATTTTCTATATGTATATCATACCATTTGAATTACACTATAAGCGGTCATATAAGTTCTAAGTACCGTAATTAAATTCACAAACCTAGATACAGGTTTTATAAATTGAATTATTTTGTAAAATAGGAACAATTAGTTAATTTTTGCAATTTAATTCATCGTTGTTAGAGCCTAAATCTAATAATACATTATTTTCCTTATTCGTAACTCTCATAGCTGATAGGTCAAGACAATAAAATATTTCTGACAGTTTTTGATATATCGCTTTAATCTAGATTGTTATAGATAACCACATTCCACCTACATATCACATATTTAGTTTATATCTTCTATTATCCATGAGTTGCGAAAATTTCGAAATAGTCCATAATTTCAATTAAAATTTAGATGGCTAATAATGTATCCTATATATCAATTTGGGTTCTACTGAAAGTCTGTTGAGTGGATTGTAATAAGATTTCCTCAGTAGTCTATTAGAAAATAATATATATTATAAATACCAAAATGAATTTACTAAGTTCATATTAAGAATGTAACTTATCGTTTTGAGGGCATTTCAAAGTATGTCTGCTTCCTTTAGCAATCAGTTTGTAGAGCAAATTACATCAATGTTAGTGTGAGTATGTTGGAGTAATTGTTATATAGATACTAAGGTGAAATATATGTACAATTATACCTTCTGTTTGTAGATTGGAGTTTTGTAAGTTTCGTTTTATCAAATTATAATCTAAGGAAGGTACGTACCAAAAATATTATAATATGTTCTTCATCAGTAGTTTACATATTTGTTTTCGTTGATCACTCGTGCGTTTACTACGTATGAGATTTATAATTAAACATTCATTTGATCCAAATTACGTTGTTGAAGTTGGATGAGTATCCTTTAGGTGACAAAAATTGGTGCACATTGGGAGATAACAGGAATACTGTTTTTCTCAACCGCAGGTACCAAAATTATCAACATAATCAGATTCCAAAACATACTACATAAAATATAATGGATCGAATTGAAACAGTCCTGTACTGTTATGGAGCTGATGTAATATAACACCCGCCTAGGGTTGCCAGACGTCCGGGTTTGGAGCCATTTGTCCGGGTTTGGAGGATTTTGACTTCTTATGATTTTTTAAATTAGGTTCCTAGTTACTAGTTATCGTACGTATAGTACACATGGTTCAGTATTCCTTGTCTGACAACTCAGATCTATAGTAATCTAAAAATATTTATATGGAATTGAAATATGATTTTCTAGTTTCTACTGTCTAGTTAATTATTATTCATCCATGAATTTGGTATTACTTGGATTTATACAAATAACTGCCTCAGATCCATATAGTATTTCAAATATTGTATACTACTGTCTACTCGAGGATATCTAATATGCGGTCCCGTTTATTCCGACTCCCCCGCTTTGCCATCTTCCCCACTTATTCTGTACCCTGAGTAAGCTAGTTTAGTTACGCACTATATTTGATGTGTTTGGTTTCATACAAATTATAATTTTCAAGTTTCGTCTTCTGAGAATTCAGTTTCCTCCCTAGACTAATAGACTACATCTTAATAATATATCTTGATTGTTTATCTAAGTATTTTTAATATTGATATACATTTAGTATTTAGATTGCATTTCTATACGCATTTGTATTCTACACTCACTGTAATTTGGAAAAATGAATAAAACAAAGCCTAAAAAAGCAAGAAGAGAGTGTTCATTTAATATTCAATGGCTTACCAATCCCTCTAATAGCGGTTGGTTATCAAAGGTTAATTTCAACACTGCAAGATGTACTGTTTGCAATGTTTCTTTTACTGTCAAGTATGATGGGATCAAGGCTATAACTGCACATCGCAATAGCGAAAAGCATAATGTCCTCATTCAGTCAGGTATTGCTTCTTGTGCTATGTCAAGTTTTTTTACTGCGGAAAACAGTCCCGAGGAAGATTTGATAATATCAGCTGAGCTAACTATGATATACCATGGAGTATGGAGTGATGCATCACCATAGTTATTTATCAATGGATTGTTGTATGAAGATATTACCTGGTGCATTTCCTGACTCTAAAATCGCTAAGAAGATCCACTGTGATAGAACTAAATCCGAGGCATTAATTGCTAATGTTTTATGTCCTCACTCTATAGAAGTGGTCACTAATAAATTGAATATTCCAAAGAACATATTTTACTCAATTTCTATCGACGTCTCTAACAAAGGAATCTAAAGCATTATCCTCTTGCTATACGTTATTTTTCAAAATCATTTGGGACTAAAAATCGAGTTGTTGACTTTTATGTCTGCTCTGAAGAAACTTCCGATTCTATTTCTAGTAATATACTTGCAAGACTTGAACATAATCAAATGAATATACAGTATTTAGTAAGTTATGGCGCTGATAATGCAGCAGTAAATTATGGAAACATGATCCAGTTTTTACCAATCTTTGACAATAATGCCCAAAGCTTATTTCTTCTAACTGTTACTGCCATGTTATACATAATAGCGCACGTTTTGGATGTAAGGTTTTAACCCGTGATATAGAGTTGCTCGTAATGAAATATTCAATGAGTTTTCTATATCAGCAAAAAGAGTGAAAGAGCTCAAGTCTTGCTTCGATGCACTACTCAATCACCTGAGGTATACAACATAATGTGCAGGTTGAGATCTAATCTGAAAGATAGACTTCGAGATGGTTTTTATGGGTTCAAAGTTAATCAGTGTTGCCCTAAACTTCAAGCACGAGAGCAAGTTAGGTTTAAAGATGAAGCTAATCATGTTTTCCAAAGGATTATTTCATACGTTGACAAGTGGTTTGATTACGAAGGGAGCATTCAGAAACACATCAAAATATTGAATTTAAACAGGGAAGAAATTACCCTTGATGATCTCACTAAAATTGCTTCTCACTTCCAAATCAAGATCAATGGTGATGATATATATAATGAATTTTGTTGGGTAAGAGAATGGAGGGTTAAACAAAGAGAAAATCTCTTAACCGTCGATGAGCAGTGTGTAGCATTTTTTTTCCTATGCAAATAGTCCAAATTTATTAAGTTTGGTTGAATTTGCTCTAGCATTGCCAGTGAGCAATGGGTATGTTAAAAGAATTTTTAGCCTAATGAAAAATCTTTGGACTGATGAAAGGAATCGATTAGGTATAGAAATGGTTAAAGCAGAACCTTGCGTCAAGTTGAACTATTCTTTATCATGCAAAGACCTCTATAATTTTATTAGACAAGAGAAACGGTCCTGAAAATCGCCAAATCAAGTGATAAGTATTTTTCTTAATGATATACAATCAATGTATAGTATAGTATGTCCCACAATTATTGGCATTGATTTTAACTATCGATTACTTCTACCCTGTAAAATATTTATTATTTTGAACTTTATTATATCAATATAC
>JAKMXF010000299.1:1026389-1091352 GCA_024704765.1 Oopsacas minuta
AATTCGAATCACAGGGGATTTTACGAAATTTTGTCTTTTAAGGTGACGATATACAGTACTTTTCCCGACATTCGATTGCAATCTGGTAATCAACTGTCGTACAGACATCCTTGCATTCGATTTTAATAGAATGGATATCCTTCTCTTGTCGTTTGGTGGAATTTTCGTTGGTGGACCAGCTCCCTTTTTGTGAAAAGACATTTGTCTTTTTTATCAGCGCAATAACTCGAAACACAGTTCTGACGGGAACACCAATACGCGAGGATATGTCTTTAGCGTTGGTAATTCCCGCATTGTAAAGGGTTTGAATTTCCATTCGACGTTGTTGTTGGGTTTTCAGACCAGCCATGAATAATATCACAATAATAGAATGATAGCAAAAATACAACATAATTTGTGAAAAGAATTGTGAAATCTCTAATGGGTAGTTGAAATCAAGGGAGTCTAAACAAAATCAATAATATATTGTATGTTTCTAATATATTCTACTGTACATTTCGAACTGGATTACTAAAATATCAAAGAATGGTTGGATAATGTTAATTGATAACAAATCGAGATTACTGCCAATAATTATGGGACGAACTATATTTGTAACTTCCATAGTTAGCAATGATGTGTTTTAATTGATCTGATATATACAGTGAAACCTGCATAATCCGACACAGGTTGTGACATGAAAATATGTGTGGATTAGTTAAAGGATTATTCGGTGAATTTCAATTTAAAAATCCTATCCCTTAAAATTTTGTGTCGAATAGGAAGCAAATCTGGTTAATATTGGAGACAAAAATTATGTCCAGGTTTGGTCTTATGAAAATCTGGCAACCCTACACCCACCTCCTGACCGCCTTACACAGGGTTGCATTCTGTTGGGATCAGTAATTTGTCGTGCATGAATGCGCTGCCAATTCTCCAATGATGAGGATCATCATGCGTAGCATTGATGACTAATACATTTATTTGAGCTAGAGCTCCTAAAATAGCTAATTCTACGGTAGTTCCCCATTTGTCCTGCAATTTAATGGAGTCCAAATTGTCATAGAATTCCTGCTCTAACGTAATTGCGACATCTGCATTACGTTTAGTATATTTTCTTGGTTTGCACAAATTTTACCAAGTAAATTAGTTTTCAATTGGTTATACAATATTTCTGTCCCGAAATAATATGAGAGAGGGCTCGGTATAAGCAATTACCATCACATATTACTGGATATAAGTTAATATTTTGTCCAAAAAACTGTGATAACCTTAGATTCAGCGACACATAGTACTCTTGTAGACTGCTATTTCTAATGTGAGTTTCACATGTTCTAGCAGATAATATTTCTCTACAATTTATGTCTATACTTTGTAGGAATTGCATTCGCATGGATGTGATAAAGCTATTAACAGACTCTGAAAGAGAAACTGGGTCAATATCTACTGAGTTGCCATCTGCTCTGGGTTAGAGAAGCTAGTATGTTAATGATAAATCCATCAAAGAAGCGTCAGTTATGTCCTGGAGGGATGGGTAGATATTACCAAGATAATTTTGGAATACATCTCTATAAACTACGTTTCTAACCCGTACACCTCCTGATGGGGAGTAGTCACGCCCACATGCCATAACCTTCAAACCTCTAGGGTTCTGTACTCTACTCAATGCTACGTATAATTGCCTGTGACTGAAAATAGCGTGGAAATATTCCTACAGATTCCAAACTCTGACCCTGCCCTTTATTAATGGTGATACAGAAGGCAGGGCGAATAGGGAATTGCATCCTTTCGAGGATAAAAGGGAATTCTGTCTAGGAAGGCATCATCATTATGCGAAGGATAAACACTCGTTTACCGCAATGTACGTCTGTGCCAATTTCTGAGTCAATGATATGGTTTAAGAATGGTCTCATAGTCTAGCGAGAACCATTGCACATGCCTTGCGTAGGATCGAGGCTACGCAGTAATATTATAGAAGAATTAACCTTATGGTTAAGTCGGTGCGGAGGCAAGCTAGATGGTATAATGGAATTTAGGAATTCAGTTGGAAATAAACTTGCCTGATCCTGCTTTACTGAGTCCCCACTCAACAATACATGTGTATCTCCAGGGAGTTGGTTCATAACATAATGGGTGATGTATTCAGTTGTTTCGTTTTTGGGGGACATCATAATATGTGAGTAATACAATCACGATCATTATATTTTTCCTTACTATATCCATAAATATTCGCGACCAAGTCTCCAATTGTTTCACCACGTACTATATCTTAGCATCTAGGTAAATCATGTTAGATTCGTTCTCAGGTTCAGTGCCTTCACCTACTCGGAGTAAGAAGTCTGAGAAATTGCTTACTTCTACTGAGTCATGTTGGTCTAAACTCTGTAGGCGCATGTTTATAGTCAACTTCATCACTTTTATATGATCCCAGAGTGGTGATCTATTGATACAGGCTCATACTACCTGTGCTCTGGTACTATGTCGAATTACAGGGAGGATCTGGTGGAAATCCCCTCCAAATGGTAGCTCACAGGAACAAATATCTCTCGAACTACGATTTATACACTCGGCTGCATATCTGTGTACCATTGGAGCTTCATCCCAGACTATTAGCTTCGCACTTTGTATCAGTTTTGCTAGTGCGCTCTGTTTGGGGATGTTACAAACTGATAGGTCATTTAAGGGAATTGGACCTTCAATCTAGAATGAACTGTCCTTCCACCAGTAAGCAGAAGGGCTGCTATGCCTGATGAAGCCATAGCTAATGCGATATGTCCTTCTCATCTCACTTTAGCTAATAGAGTGTTGTACAGAAATGTCTTTCCATTACCTCCTGATCCATCAATGAAGAAAGCTCTCTGTTCAACACCCGTATCAGTTATTGTCTCAATTATGCAATTATATATTTCATACTGATCAGAGTTCAGTACAGGAATATTAGTCTCTGCGATGAAAGCTTGGTGGTGCACATCAAACTCTAATTCATCTTGAAAAAAATTAGGTTAATCATGTGGACTACTGTTATGTAAGGGCAGTGGCATCCCTCCAAAGTCACACGGAGACTTTCCCTGCTTTGCAAGTCGGTACTCAATATTTAACAACGCACTGTTCAAGATATGGTCATCCAATTCAGTAGTAGGAGAAATAATTCTAGCTGAGAAAATAAAGTCTTCAGCCAAAGACGCCTATGTTCATTCCACAAAACTAATGGGTCAGCTGGTTCGTTAAACATAAGTAGTGTGAACAGAGTTGACGTAGTTCTGATGGCATAGAATATGAAGCATCGTATGTCAAACAATCATCACACTCTTGGTCATCTTCTAACAGACCTCGTCTGCGAGCTGCTTCCTTGTAGGTATTGCAAATAGTATCATCAGGGAATGTTCGGATATCCTTGTAACTGCGACATCCAGTTACATGGTGTAGGTGGATTCTCAGGTAGAAACGGTCCCCTTCACTCGGATGGGCTGAACATACTCGACCAATCATGGTCCCATGTCACTTTTTCATTTCTTTCCACTCATATGAGGATGTATCTCACACAAACATATCAAGGAATTTGCCGTAAGTAATATTTCTGGCACTAAGGGAACTTTTCATTAGCTTTGAACCACCTTCTAAGTGTAGAGTGTTTCTGTTCGTTAAGCACAGCTTCTAGGTCAGAACTTTCTCTGAACACCACGGATTGTTTTCCTTCCAGATGGAGTCACTAATCTGCTACATGTGGTTTGTTTGTATGGAGTTCATAACCAAATGAACGGTAGCAAGCTTCGATAGCAGATACATATCTAGCTTCTAGGTAATTGGCAATCTCATCTACCTCCTTCTAGCTACTTGCACTACTTTCTCCTGCATGAAATTCTACAATGACCCTATCGTGACCTTTTAAGTATTTGTACAGATATTTCACTGCTTTAACTCTACTACTGATTTCAACATAAATATGAGCATTGAACTTTAGGAGAAAAGTTAGATTATATGAAACAACCCATCGGTTGTCTAGTTCAAACCCGCATACTTTAGCCGTACGTTTGTAAACTGGGTAGCTATCTTTATCTTTATTAGTAAATTTGGCAAATGCCTTTAGAAATTGTTTACTACATTTTCCATCTCGCATGCATGAAGCGGTTTCCTTAATACTCCACATCATACAACGCTTCACGATTTTATAAAGTTTTGGTGATGTTGAAGGGTTAGAAATTTCTGCACATACAAATTTATCATAATCAGATGGATCTCTAGGTTTATCCTCTTCTGTTAAAATCACTAAGATATGTGCATGAGGGAAGCCAAGTTTTTGAAATTCAATAGTGTATGCATATACTTTAGGCCTCCCTAGTACGTGTTTTACGCAGATATCGTCAATAAATTCACGAAATTTTATTACGAATACCCGAACAATCAAATCAGGACGACCTGTCAGTTTTTTATTATTCATAAGAGCTGATGTTATCTTTTCACAATCTGGATTACACGTAAATGCAATGAAATAATCAGGCTTACCGTATTGTCTGACTATGGACATGCAGTCCTGATACAATTCAAACATATATTTTGGACCTCTTATGAAGGAATAAGGTAATATCAATCTTCTACCAAATTGTCCAGGATTTATATCTCCAGCAGAGACTGCACCACTAAGTCCGCTATATAGTTCTACTCTGAGCATCTTTTGATTGAACTTGCAATAATTGAGTCTCACTTGCTGGACTTTAGCAAACATATCAACCAAGTATTGATGGTAGTGCCTATCATGGAGGTGTAGATAGCTTACTTTCCTCTAACCATAATACGATAAGAGTAGAACTCCTTGGGTGTGAGGAAATTTAAGTGCCACGCATTATCTCCTGAAGGAACAAAAGAACATAACACAACTCAACAAGATTTCTCATCAGAGATCACATACATTTATCTTAGCATACTTTTGAATGCTGAACTCGAATCTGCAATCAGAATTTCTCTAGCACGTCTAGTTATTCTGAAATCCAATATCCATTTTTTTAATAATATAGTATTACCTAGTTACTAAATTGCTATATGAGCATGCCTATTTTGATTCAATTATCTGGAATATAAATGACTTTACTTATTTGAATTCAAGCAAATCAAATTATAAACATGCATCGTAATTGTAGAACTCATCACTACAATTTCTGTTACGTTTGTGGTCTTTTTTGCGTAAAATCACAAAGACGACCAGTCACAAATCAATTAAAGAACACATACAAATTGTACTTCGAATGTCCACTTGGTGACCAAGACAAGTCGTGGGCACCACATGTTATATGCACTTCTTGTTCAAGTGGACTACGTGATTGGTTGAACAAAAGGAAAGTTTCAATGCCATTTGCAATACCCATGGTCTGGAGGGAACAGAAAAATCACCTTGATGATTGTTACTTTTGCCTTATCGACATTACAGGATTCTCAGCCAAGAATAAGCACGCTCTTGTTTACCCAGACTTGGATTCTGCTCGCAGGCCAATTCCAGACAACTCATTATCAATCCCAATTCCCAAGCCACAGCAAATTAAAATCGGGTCTGATATGGTGGAAGATGTTCATGGAGATTCTACACATGCCAATTATGTCCCCGAAGATGAATTACTAGAGCCACAAACATTTACACAGGGAGAATTGAATGACCTGGTCAGGGATCTAGACTTATCTAAAGACAAAGCTGAACTCCTTGCATCCAGGCTCAAACAGAAAAACCTACTCGACAAAGATGTCCTAGTATCCCACTATCGCAAGCGAAATTTCGATCTCGCTCGATACTACACTACTGATGGTCCACTGTGCTATTGTAATGATATCGAAGGACTCTATGCAAACCTATTACAAGAACATTCTTCCTCTGATTGGCGCCTTTTCATCGACTCGTCAAAACGCAGTTCGAAAGCTGTTCTGTTGCATAACTGAAATCTAAAGCCTGGCGTTCCAATTGCTCACTCCGTCTATCTCAAAGAAACCGTCGTCAATTTGCAGGAAGTTTGGAGGCAATACAGTATAGAACACATATATGGAATATCTGCGCTGATCTTAAGATAATCGGGCTATTGATGGGCTTGCAACAAGGTTTTACGAAGTATTGTTGTTTCCTATGTCAATGGGACAGCCGAACAACTAGTGAACATTATAAAAATGTGATTGGCCGAAGAGAACCTATGAAGTGGGGAAAACCAATTTACAGCATTCGCCATTGGTAGATCCAAACAAAGTCTTCCTACCCCCACTTCATATTAAACTTGGATTAATGAAAACATTCGTTAAAACAATGGGCAAAACAAATTCAGCAGGATTTCTGCATTTGGTAGGCAAATTTCCGAAACTAAGCGAGGCAAAGTTAAAAGAGGGAGTATTTGTAGGACCACAAATCAGACAAGCATCCAGAGATCCAGATTTCGAGAAGACATTATCCAAATTAGAAATGAGTACTTGGAATTCTTTCAAATGGGTTTGTGAAAACTTCTTGGGCAACAAGAAGTCGTCCAACTACAGAGAAGGAGTGGAAACCTTGCTTAACGCATACGAGAAGATGGGCTGTCGCATGTCGCTAAAAACTCCACTTCTTACACTCTCACCTTGATTTTTTCCCTGAGAACCTTGGTGCTGTAAGTGATGAACAGGGTGAGAGATTCCACCAAGACATACAGGAGATTGAAACCCGATACCAAGGTTTCTGGAATGAGCGCATGATGTCCGATTACTGTTGGAGGCTCTTCAGAGATAATCCCACAAGAAATATAAAAGGAAGTCGTACTCTCAACACTTTTAATTTAGTTAGCTACCTTTATACTTCTAGATGGATATGTATTTCCCCTTAGTTTGTGAGTAGTTGATACATGCATGAGTGTGAATAATTATATGTAAGAGCTAGGATAATAACTGATATTATCTTGGCATTAATCTAAAACATCGTAATGTTGATTTATTTCAGATGGCTATCATGTAAGAAGACAAAAAGACAGCCACTACCATAAAATAACAGGAAAAATTTAGGAAATACATAAAAATCGTTGACTTGTAGATGGAAAAAAACTGGACGTGCTGGAAAGAATCTGAAAGCAGATTTGAATTCAGCGTAAAAAACTAGCTTAGAAAATGTCAATCTAATACTTAACGAGAAAATGAAGTTAAATTTTGTTGACCCGTGTAATGTGAAGGATCATAAGCACAGTTGCACTCGTTGATACGTTGCAAACCCCCTGTACGTGTATGTGGACCATGTCTCTGTTAGCTACTCCTTCTATATACCCGTCTCCAGGCATTATGACAATAATCTCACGAGCAGTGGAGCATTATATCGTCTGGAATCTGGACCACCATCAGCCCTGATGATCATCCTACGTCACTGACTCCGTTTTCTTTCATCATATCTATACCTTGTTTGAGATAAGAGAAATAAGGGCTAATCTCATGGAGCATATCTTGGAGTTCTCTCAATTCTGGAAGATATGCCTCTCCGAGGGGTGGCTGACGGTTCTCTAGTTCATCATCAGCTGTTCCGTCATGAATATAGATTTGGACAAAGGATGGTGCCCCGCCTTCTCTCTGAGTGAGTTTTCCGAAATAATGGTGGACAACTCCTTGAATGCGGAAAGTGTAAACTTCACGTTTAGCGTTTGCTAGTTCTATATCAAGGTTCACACCGATTGAAGCAAAAGCAAGAACCGAGTTGTAAGCTCTTATATATTGTCTGAACTCTCTCTCTCTTGACTGTCATTAATAGTCAGTAGATATCTAAGCATCTTGGGTAGAGGGGCTAAAGGAGGAAGAACAACCTTTCCCTGTCCACAACAGAGGGAAAATTTGAAACACTTTTTAGTGCAACTGAAGAGTTTCTCCTTCTCCCAAAATTTGTCCCCACAATGGGAACATGATAAATTCATGAGGCCTGCTGAGTGTTATCGATTACATTATCGAGAATTTCCGACACAGGATAAGAACTCGCAGAATTAAGGAGATTACTTTTAGTTTTACCTTTAGATCTGGCTTTGTAATCTCTCTGATAGTTTATTCGGGCAATGCGTTTGCCATTGTTCTCGATTTCATTCTGAGCTACTTCGTACTCTAACTGACGCTTTAGGCGTAAAGCTCGTTTAGTAGGGCTCGGGATTTCAAAATGAACATTCTGGCCTTCCAACTGGCATTTGAGACGAGCGGTACGCTCTGTGGCCCTCTCAATTTCTAAACTTCTTCGCGAACATGTTCTTTGGCACTCGAGACGGACAGTATGTCCATAACATTTTGTTTGTCTGAATACGCCAGTTGGGTATAAAGCTGCATCTCAAACCTAGCTCTTCTTAATTGGGAGGATTCTTTGAGTCGATTATCTCTTTTCCTCTGGGCTTCGTTTTAGCGAATTTCTTGGGACCACGTTAAATTACTCGAGGTATTTTGTGATACAAAGAACGTAAAATATGTCAAGATGTTTCAAGTTGTAAATATAAGTGTTGAATTATTCAGAATATTTAGTATTCTATATTTATACAGTTAATGTGATCAAAAATAAAGTTGTAATTTTGTGGGCGCTTCATATAAACATTAACAAACATTGTTACATATTTATATAATTTTAATTTAATCATGTTAGTGCGCAAGATATTTAATATGCAATAGAGTCCTCAATGTAGTGGGTTACATAGCATAGTTACAGGTTAAACAAACTGGAATTTGAAAAATGTTGCGCAATTGGAACCATTGCATCCCAAATAGACTGGGTTAGAGCCTATATTATATGATTACAATAATTTGTAAACCCTGGAATCTTATAGGTTATTACATTTTGACATCTATCTAAGAGACTTTTTGAGATATCGCTTAGATCTAAGAAGTGGTCCTAGATTTATCACATTCCACACCTGTCAAATTTCAAGTTTGTAGCTCTTACCAGTTCTCCAATCAATTCCGGAGAAAAAACACAAAAAACCCATCTACAAATTATATAATTGATTTGTAAATAGTTACAAAGTTTAAGTATTTATTTCAGTGACGATCAAAGTATTGTTATCGCGGTAAAATATGTAATTAATAAATTTCCAATTGAGTTAATCATAATTTTCACTTCCATATAGACTTGGAATATATCATAGAAGTTCATTAATTCATTAATTAAATTATTCAGTAATGATTTAGTTTGGTAATAATCTTTGTTACGATAAAAAGTATTTTTTTGAAATTGCGAGAAAAATATATACTTATCAACTTGCTCTAAATAGATCACATTATTTACTTACATACACTTATGCAATCATAATTTTAGTAATTGTGTTTAACGTGCGTATTACGTATACAAAGGAAAATAAGCGGAAAATTCTAAGAATCAATAAATATAAACAAAACTTTGAAATGTATTCAATATTTGATAATTTCACTGTTTGATGCATCCAACTGAGTTCGAATTATTTGTCAATTATTAATTCTAATAACCTTGTTAATGCATCGGGAAATACTTACTTAATCGTCATAAAAGCTGACCAAAGACTTGATATTCTCAAAGAAGTCCATGATAATCCTGGACTTCAATGTTTTCGCTATTCGTGTCGTATTGCAATTGAGAGATATTTCTGGCCAGGAATGTACACGGAAATACGTAGTTCTATACAAAAATGTGTACCGTGTCAGAGGAACCAACCTAGCCTAAATGCACCACCATACCACTACAACCATTCCCAGTTATAACGAAAGTGTGGTTTAGAGTAGGCATAGATTTGACGGGACCACTAATAGTGTAAGAAGGTTACAAATACATTCTTACTTTCATCCATCACTTTACTAAATGGATCGAGACTCCTCCTCTGAAAACGAAAAACGCGAGAGAATTGACTGAAAACGGAAGAGAATTCACGAATACGATTTCCAAAACACTTCAAGAAATACATGGTTGTAAATTACTATTCTCAGCTCTCACCATCCTCAAAGAATGGTCTCGTAGAATATACACACACAAAGTGGTTTAACAATCTTTAAAAAATCTTTAAGTGAAAACGGGATGACTGGTTTCACTACTTGGAGCAAGTTACGTTTTCAATTAACATTCGCCCTCGTGAGACCACAAAATATTCTGCATTCGAACTAATGCATGGCAATCGCAAACCATGCCTTCCATTTGAAGCTGAAAACTTCTCTTTCCTCTATTCTGAGGTCTCTTTGGAGGAAAATCCATTTGAAGATAACGCTAATGACATGAACTACTCGAATTCATGATAAATGAGCAAGAAGATTAATTTCAACAGGCTGGCAAAAATCCCATAAACTCAAAGAAAATAATGAAGGACCAGTTCGACAAAAAAGTAAATCCAATCACTTGAAGCTTTAAAGTAAATGACGAAGTACTCATTGAGAATGTGTCCAGAATGAGAAGCAAATGGAGGGAAATTACAAGACAAGTGAATCGGCCCCTATCCAATCACAAAGGTTTCTACGAGAACGCTCCAAGTTTGCAAAAATATAGCTAAACTCGAGTAAAGAGATCCAAGGCTAAACTCTGAAGAGGGACTCCAATACTACATCTACAAGAAAGAGAATTAAGTTGAATCCACTGATAAGCAACTTGACAGAAGAAAACGCACAACTATTTGACGAAGATGAAATTCTACCCATTTCGTCCCCATTTTTAGCTGGAGAAGAAGTTGTATTTGCAACAAGTGAACAAGAAGACAGCCGCTCAAGAAGAGAGATCATTGATCTACTCTTGTTAATGAAAGAACATGTAATTGGATCACTCCAATTGAATATTCAACTCTCTCCACTACATAATGATCTTCATAATAGAAGTGACATGCTTTATAAAGATTTGTATGATCGGAGGTTGGAACACAATCCTCCTATTTATGATGAAGATGCTTCTTCTATTACGAATTACGATACTATTCTCGAAATTTCTGAGATAATGAATACATGGTGTCTAGAAAGTCAGAACGTAAGTATACCTTATTACCATTATACGAGTGAAGAAATTGAGCATTCATCACAATGGAAAAGAAAGAGTATAGATTAAATTACCAAAGTCTTTCTACCCGTAGTCCAAAAACTCTTATTATCAAGTCGTTTGAATAAACCTAGAGCTAGAGGAATGGAAATGCCAGACGAAAAACAAAAGAAAATGACTGCACATTACACTCACAAACATTAGAAGATTGCTGTACTCCATGGGGAGGGGAATATAATGGAACCAGACTCGTAAATACATGCTCAGTTGATAATTTTATCACCTTATATTTGCCTGTATATGAAACTCTTCCAAAAACATAAACGAGATTAGCTTCAATTACAATAACGCATAACTTTGAAAGAATTACTCAAATGGTAAAGGCTCGTAGCTTTAACAACTACGCTACTGGATAGCTCCAAAGCTTGGAATATCAATTGCAGATGCTCAATACGACTTTTTAACATACGGAGGGAAGATGGTTAAATTCTTTGAGGAAATTTACTTATGTTCCAGTCAGTATTTAATTGAATTCCAATGTTGGGGCTGCTGCTTCTCAGAAAAACATCTCAACCTATATAAAGTAGAAAAGAATTGTCAGGCTACAATAGATAACCGCATAAATTCTGGTTTCAACTGCCTCAAGTGCAGAGATGCAAATGCTAACATTGAGGAAATTTCCAGAAAGTTTTTAAGAGTGCCACCACTTATGATTCTTGAAGTTGGTCACATTAGCTCTTGCTCTAAAGATATCATCAATCAAAATCTAATTGAGGAAAATATCTTCATATGTCATATGAGCACAAAGCTACATTACAGCCTCATCGGTTATATCATAAATGTTAGGTTGCATTTCTTTATGAAGATAAAGTATAGAAAGTGTTGGTATACCTATGATGGGATAGAAAACCACAAGCTTAAAATAACAAGTAAAGATATGATGATAAGGCTAGGACATATTAACTGTATCTTCTACACATTGACAGAGATTACAAGTTTAGAATGATCATCATTCCACATATTCTAAATCACATAACCGTTCCCTTCGGCTGGGCTACAGAAGTCTATATTGTAGTACTTAGCGATTACAAGTCAACGATTATAATGTTTTGCTTGTTTAATAAAAATATATGTCGTACTTAGTCACTTTACTTGTGATATGTAGTTTATGGTAATGGGGCTTGATACACAAGTTTGTAATAATTCAATTGATTCGTCACTGAATACAGCATTTATTCAGGCCTCTTAGTATCCCACCGGTCATCTTGTTACAATAAATCCTCGTTAATTTGGATCATTCTTTTTTTCGCTCAGTCCAGCTCGTACAACTCAACCTCAAAATACAATTTCAAAGCTTTGTTTATATTTATTGATTCTTAGAATTTTCCGCTTATTTTTCCTTTGTATACGTAATACGCACGTTAAACACAATTACTAAAATTATGATTACATAAGTGTATGCAAGTAAATAATGTGAGAAGGAACCTAAAAAGTGCTAAGTCATCATAATTGACCGCAATGATGAATGTAGAAATGGGGGACCAAAATCTGCAAATGTTTTTGAATTTGCAGAAAATGGTCCCCAGGACAATTTGCGTAGGGGTAACCAATTTCTGCAAACACCACCATGCTGTATTCAAATACAGCTGTTCTCCTATCAGTTGGTGGGTAAGGCAGGGACTAAAGCGAAATCTGATGGACAGCTTAACAGACCACGCGGCTTGTCAGTGGACGCGAGTGGGGATGTGTACTGAATATTGGAATTACAGAGTATCCATTTTACGAAAATTTGGAACTTATAAATTTCTCGGTAGAGATATTTTTGTGCATTCCAAAGATGTGAAGCTAACACATTCTTTGGTGGTAGTATTAGACTGGAGTTTTCATTGGATACATTATTTCAATAATGGAAATCTTCTTAGCTCCTGCGTTACACAAGGATACCAGCAACACTGCTTACTATACGATCCGTCCTTTTTTTGTCTGGCCGAATCCGAAAATATTACCATTATCGACAGACTTATTTACATCAAGATTGTTTCGAATCTGGAGGCTTCTTATAAACCATAGGAAGGAAAGAGAAAGGACAGTTGACTAAATCAAAAGGGAATTGCATTATCAAGTCTGTGAAGATATTCGTTACTTCTTTGAATACTAAGTATGCTCTACTATTATTCTGATATGATTTTCTAAAGAAAAGAATTGTAATAACGGATGAGCACTAAAATGTTAGACATATTTTATAGTTCACTATAACAACGAGATATTTCCAAATTCATAAATCTTTGTTCACCAATGAATTACTTGTATATAGATTTCAAATTCAAACCATTTGAGATTATTTTAGAATATAGCATCTGGAAATGGATCATTTGAAAGTGACACAACGGTGACACATTATTGGACAATTTCATCGTAAAAATTATGAGCATGGGATTTCTTATACAGTTAAGCATTTTTTGGCGTTTGGAATCGCAAGATCTACTATCTACAACATCATTTCTACTATCAAGAATAGAGGAACCGTACACAGGAAGTTGGGTAGTGATCGCAAGTCTGTCAAAATGCTTAAGAGGCTCCGGCGATCTCTATTGTGCAAAATTAGCAATAAAATAGGGGTCACCACCAGAAAAATGGCTCGAAAATTCGATATCTCTCAATCATATGTTCGTAAGATTATCAAAGAGAATAATGTTGCATATCGTAAACATAAGCGAGTCCCAGATAGTAAACCCGAACAAGAATTGAGGGCTAAGTCTGGGTGTCTAAAATTACGGAGAGACTTTTTTCCCCATCAAGCACAACTCAAATTGTAATGGATGACGAATCGTTTTTCGGACTAAAGGATGACAATATCCATGTCAATAAGGGTTATTTTATTTCAAATCTCTCTCAGCCAAGTTTCTGAATCCTAGAATCAGTTATATTCATAAATCCAAGTACCCACCTAAACTTTTAATTTGGTTTGCAATTTCGAAAGAAGGCATATCGGAGCCATACTTTGTCCTCGGAATCTTTCAGTTACTGGCGAAATTTACCGAAATTAATGCATAAAAAAGCATCTAATTCCTTTCTTGGAAAAGTTTCATGATGAGGGTGAATATTACTTCTGGCCTGATATAGCAAGTAGCCAATTATGCAAAAGATACGCTTAAACTTCTTGAAGATCTAAATATCCCATATATTCCAAAATCTGCTAATCCTCCTAATATACCTCAATTAGCTAATTGAGGATTTCTGGGGTAATTTGAAATCCAAAGTTTATGAAGGTGGGTGGGAAGCCAAATCCTTCAGAATGCTGAAGCAAAGGATTCGGAAATCAATCAGGCAAGTGGAATTTTCAATTGTCTAAAGGCGATTTTCAAGTGTCAAGACGAATATCCGAAAATCTACAGACAATGGCCCATTAGCAGCGATCAATTGAGTTCTAGCTAAATTAAAATGTAATTAAACAAATATGATCGAATTATACGATACTCTGTTGATAATTGTTACATGCTTAAACTGGATGAAATTTGTCTAATTTTTTAGTGCTCACCCGTTAATTATGATACTTTATATGAAAATTGTTGGATATTATGTAAATGCTGATTATGCTCGTTTGGTCTATTGTAAATATTCACTATTTAGTAATATTGTATTGAATAATTGCTCATTTGTGCTCCAATTTTGTTACTAATTAGAATTATCGAGTCCAATTCATAATCGTTTATTCGGAATTATTCTTCACCTCACTTCATCTAAATTATGGATGTTTTACTTCCGTCTATGTTGATCCCTTTTCCAATAATATCGATTATTCCTGATCGATGAAGTTCAATGAAGTTATTAAGATATCTTCCCGCTGTAGCAGTCCAGAATATACCCTGATAGGATAATACAATACCAGAGTTTATTAACTACAGAGTCTTGCTTAGGAATTTAATGGATTAGCTTGAATCCTACAATGGGTAACGTAGCAGTGACTCTTAAAACGTTATTTATGCTGTGGGGACAGATTTAAATGGAATATATGTTTTTCCCCTGATTGTTGTCCCATTTTATCTTGCTAGACTAGAAAGTATAAAATCATGGCTAGGACAGAAGACATCCGAATATATTCTCGAACATCTCGGCGTATAGACATTTTATACGCGAGTAAGCATGTATTGTAATATATTGTAAAAAAGTATAAAAATCAGAAGCAATAAACAGGAATTTTGGCCTACAAGATCGTATACTCTACAATTTATGGTGACAATTGTCAGTTTTTTCCCTGGACAGTCCACGTTTTTTGGGTCAATTTTGGCTATGTCTAACTAGTTTTATTGATTGCCCAGTTTTTTTAGCTGACCAGTTACTTCACCTATAAAATTTGTGACTCTATTTCCATCATTTTACCGCGATTTTGGGTAGATTGCTTTACCACACATTGTAACAAATACATATATTGATATTTGTTTCTTTTAAATGACATACAGAACTACCGACATAAATTCATTAAGTGGGTTGTCCAGTTTTTTCTTAAGTGCTTCACAGGTAAACTCCAGTTATTTTTCGGAAAACCTGAAATGTCCATGTTTTTGGTAAAACCCTTCTGGTCACCCAACACTATATCTAACTGGATTCTCAAACTATATACCACTCAATTGAAATTCCACAAGTATTGTATTAGGTATACTACTCTGATATTGATTTTACGTACAGTGGAAGCCGCTTAATTGGGACAGCTCGGGAGTCAATGTTTTGTCCCGATTAACCGATTATGATTATTGAAGTATTCAAAACTAGGTTTTCATTGTCACATGACCAGGTATATCTTATTTCTCTATTACTAATCCTGATTTATCTAAGTCTAGTAGAGATTTGGTTGTAGTATGGGTATAGTTCCTCTTCAAGAGGTCATATTCGCTAATTCAAGCAGTTTTTATGTGACTATATTTTCTGTATGAGCATAATTATGTGTCCAACCACTACCATAATTAATGAAATTTGATCATATGTAGCCTGATAGAAAGTTCTACGTAATATAGTCTGAAACGAAACAGTTTATAGCTAGTTGAGTTATGATGTTTGCATATAGTAAGCTAATTTAGATGTAAATATAAAGAATTTAGATTGCTATGATAAGGTGTACCTGGTCAGGGATTCAGGATATTCGTTCAATGATTACTACATATATGATTATGACATTACTTGCCTTAATTTTAGGATTCAAACTTCAAACGATGTGTAACGAAGGTCCCTGAAATTTGACAACCTCCTCTTTATGTCATTGTTTACTTCCAAAAGCGTATGCTATAACACTTTGATTACCACCCCTTCACTTTACCGCATACGCCCAAGTGACCAGCTTTTGCAACAATAATCTGTATACCAGTGCTGTTATCCCAAAATTTAAAGTGAGGGAGCGCTAAATGCTCGCTCAAATTTGGTTCAGCTTAGTTTAATAATTTACTCAGCAATTAATAGTAAAAAATACCCGCTATAAATTACTATTAGAGATACGAATTTTTGTTTGTTTACTAAACACTAGAACTAAAACCCCATATCTAAAAATGTACAATTTGAGTAGCTTCTTTGGGTACTTTAGAAAAATAATTCTCAAGAATACTTTCTTTTCTGTCCATTGCAAGATAAAAATCTTTAATTATGATACTACAATTATCTAAAAATGACAAATAAGGACAAATATATAATACGTATACCACAATAAGATCAAATTCTATTGTTGTATTAAAGAAATATTCAACATGTGGTAAATCAGAAATTTACACTTGGTTCTTTCAGGATTTCACTCCAAAAAAATAAGCGCGCCCCCTCTAAGAAGGAGCGCCCAACTCAGTAAAAAAGGTATGGGGCGGTGCCCCCCCCGCGCCCCCTCTATAACAGCACTGCTGTATACGATATTTACAAATTTCGAACTGAGTTATAATTTTCTTCGAAACTATTATCATTACATAACTATATTCATATTCAACAATAAACTGTATTAACAATCGCATGACTGTAGGAGACCGTCCATTCAGATTTCAACCTGACCAGCTTTTTAATGGTTAGTATATACTACTGTGAGTATGGGGAAATCTGACCAACTTTTCCTGGGGTGCATATACAGGTATAGCAATATAGGTGATCTGACAATTCAATTGTCTGCTAAAGGCCTGTAAATGGTGCGATGCCCAGCATTTCGACTAAAACAGGTTGGTGTCAGGTCTATGTTACCAGCGTTAGGCAACTTCTAAGTATACGACTATACAAGTATAATACACGAACTGTGGATTCTTTTCAAGAATAAGATATACATCTATTGTAGAATAGATTCTGCATAAGAACAAATATAGCCTCGTGTTTAGTTTATATAATTTATCATGGCTACATTTCACAGCAGAGAATCAATTTAGAAACTCCTACGCATATAATTGACTGTTTGCAAATGCACCTGTAGATATCATCTATTACAAGGATCTTTGTTCAGCTCAAAGTAGGACTATTTCTACTTTTGGCAAGTCCCCATTCACAAAGCACAATGAACAATTTCAAAGTCACTGTGTTATGTGGAATAATATATAGAAATTGCACGAGACAGCCCGAAAGTAATCGCAACGTTTATGCCCAGCCCTCTTTGAACATTCCTGAAACCGCGAAGCGAGAGGGAGGGCAATTTTCACCAAATTTTCGAATTAGTAGACGAATTCAAACGAATTTATCAATGGGAATCCAAATCAGTTCAATTAGATACATAGACAATAAATTAATTTGTACTTCAAGAATGTAAAATTATATTTAAAGATAGTAACAGAGGTCTACAAGAGAAGTTATGATTACTGATGAAATCAGGAAAAATAATGTTGAATAATTACACTAACTGCTTCATGAATTAAATATAGACATCCACTGACTGTGAGAAGAATTTTGAGACAAAAGTGTTCGAGACCCAACCCCGAAATGTTTCATGTTAAATAGATGTGGTTGCAATATAGTATTGGATAGAGATATCCATGAAGGAATACTAAAGAGTGTAAATGCAAATATAAACATAAATAATGCTGGATTCCCTTTAGAAATATTAGGGACATACGAAGAAATATAAGATTTCATTCTCTTAACAGTTGTAATCAAGTGCACGTTTTGTCTCTCTAATTCACCAACACGCCTTTGTAATTCCGAATTAAGGGAAGTTGTTTGTTGAACTCTCTCTTCCAATCCATCGAGATAGTCCTTCTTCCGTTTTCTACTCTCTGCAGCTGAAAGTTTATTCTTAATCCTCCTCTTAACCTGTTTGATATGTCTTTCTTCTGTTTTCGTCAGGGTACGAACGTTTTCAGGTATTACAACACCTTCATTTCTAAGTATAAATTTTTCATCTTCAGTCAGCTTAAGAGGTTTCGGTTTTCGACCAGGTTTATTAACTTGTATATCCGAATCAATATATGTCGAACTGTCTACTGCATTAATTGAAAATTGAGCATATGAATCGGCATTGGAGCAGTTCTCAATTGTATATAAGTAATCATAACCGTGTTGACATTGGTTTGTTTTATGGTCCTGTGTATGATGAAATTCAGGTAAAGAATAGTTGACCGAATCATTCGCAGAAAGATGTGGCGAGTTTGAGGTAGAGTTAAGGTGTATCGCCTCATTTGAATTACGATCAAGGTGCAAAAATTCATTAGAAAAAAAATTATCATCCTGAATAGGTAAAAGCAAATCCTCAACCTGAGTAAAACTTGTAGGATCAAAGGAAATATCATGAAACGTCTCAAATTCACCAATAAGTGGTTTCTCTGTATACAGTTGAGACAAGGGGTTTTGAATGTTAATGCTATCAGGTAATGTATCATTACAAAGATGGTGGATTGTTTCAGAAGTAATACTTCTATATGGATTGGTAAAAGGATCGTCAGTACAAAGATCAGATTGTTGCTTGTGAATAGTTGTAGAATCACAATTATGGGTTTTACGATACATCGAAAGGGTGATCGTATATAGTAACTATCGAATTAAATCAAATCAAATATTTCAAATATTATAATTAAAATCAAATATTTCAAATCATATATTTCGAATCATATATTTCGAATCAAATATCTGATTTCAAATGTTGCACCGTAAATTGCGAAAAGCGGTTAATTGGGACACATTTGCTAGGACAATTCTTCCGAGTCTACTGTATTTCCAATTAAATATTTGATTGAAATATCCCAAATCAAATATTCAAATAAAATAAAATAATTTCGAAGATCAAATCAATTCAAATCAAATAGTGTTTGATTTGATTACAACACTGGATCATCGTTGAAAAATCTCACAAAGGGAGAATATTCAGAATCATGTGATTAGTGATAGTAAATTAATATTCAAGTGATAAATTTCGAGGTATTGAAATTATTGAGAATACTACCCAGGAGCTAATAGGATGCTCAATCCAGAAAATTAATTAAACAATAGCTTAGGACGCTCCATAAGGAGTATGATTTACGACCAAATGTACTTTGGAGCTTAGATATTGATAATCTTCCTTCAATATATGAAATCATTTGCATCCTAATAGTAAATAATCAGAAGAATAGCCAAAAATTGAAATAGGATTTCTAATCCGACGACTAGAGTATTGTACCAGAAGGTGATCTCGTCACTAATTAGCTCTAACACAGCAGGGCCGTTGCAAGCAGGCCAAGTTAACCTATGTAATTATATATGGAGCCACCAAAAGTTGGTCCGATTGACTAATATTATTTGTATTAGCAGACAAATGTTGGTAAACCGGACCGTCTCCTACGGCCATGTACAAGGGGCACAGATGGGTACTTCAGTAGAAATAGGCAGGTATATATAGTTACATACACGAAATAATTCACTTATAGTAAATCGATAGTAATAAATCGATTAGAGACAATAAATTTTATATAGAAGTAGTATGTAAATTCTTTGGCTTGACTTTTGACAAATTTATAGGTATAATATTTTATGGTTATAATATTTATTAAATATTGACAACCTATAACAGGGTTCTCAACTATCAGGATTTCGTCGTGAGTCTCACGATTTCGGGTCTACAAATACTGCAAAATTTATGGTCTTTTCAAAGAAAACTAATACTAAATTGCATATCTCACGATTTAGATTCACGGGTTGAAACTTGAGAGCCCTGCCATGAGTATAAAAATATTCTTCAAATAAGGGGGAATTGGGGAAAACAATTGGGCTGAAAGAGAGTGAACGGTTTTGGTATTCGATATACGACTCAATTATGGTACAAATTCGTCATAGTTATGTGTATAATCTAAAACATTCCATTCCTGCGATCAAGGGTGTTTCTAAGCTATAAAATCCATCGATGATAATGCAATTAATATGGAACATAGCTATAGATAGAACTCCATTTTAGCTTCAACTGTGTATAGTACTAGTATGCATAACTTGATGTACAATGTACAGTATTGACTAGGATCAAGTTTCGTTTATATTCTAATGTACTACAAAACATTATAAACAAACTCATGCATAAACGACTTTTGACATTTGGGCTATGTTTGTTGTTTTTCTATGCACATTTCGATTTTACTGTGCCAACTATACTTTAATACAGTAGCACAGTACTAAAATGGTTGCCTATATTTTTTCTTTTTACTGTGCCGACTCTACTTTAGTATAGTGGCCCAGTATTGAATTTGTTTTTCTCCGTGAAAGGCCTGCAGCCAAAATTGGATAGAATTAAGGTGATATATGGTGTGAGAACTATTGAATATAGTCTTCGGGTGTGCATCCCCCTTTGCTTATCAATCGGACACCATGTGCCATTATTTCACACTAGTCAAACCTTTGTCTGGCCTCTGGCAAAAATGATAAAAGGAAAGGTGCCAAAATTTCACACCTTTTGAAAGAGAAAGAAATTCTATACCTTCGTACCTTTCTTGAATTTTATATTGGTTATAGCTTTTTTGCTGCAAGTAAATGAAAAATATTCATTATATAGCACTATGTCATCGGTAATTCTATTGTTCTTAGATGCTAAATATTTATTAGTTAAGTAGGGAATTTATTTTGAAAAAGAAAGTGCACAACTGCTGAAATCTCAACTCCCTCTCCCAAATTCAGGTAAAATACTAAATAACTCATTTAAAATTTTGTCTTTTAATTACAATATTTAATTGCAATTATCCCTTTAGTTCGCTGAACTTGAGCACGAATTATGTAGACGATTACTGAAAGAGATATAGAAAGGAATCCGTTCTCAGTGGTAATGAAGATCTTGAATATGAAGATCCTGAGATCTTCGAATTTAACTCAGGTGTAAGTAGTATTTTTGTTAAACGTAGTTCACACTGATCAATTTGCAATGCTATATTTATTGTTATTCTTATTGGTCTAAGTCGCAGATCCAGCAATGTGAAAATGAGACTCCAGAGTTGATAGGTTGGTACCATGTATAATAATTTGTTCACTCGTACTAAACTTATTATATATTAGATCTATAAGTATTCAAAAAAGTAGTTTGAGGCTGATGAGCGCCAGATAAACTCATAACGAAGATTGTTTCAATCACGGTTAATTTTAACTTTCCCAAAGATTTAAAAACTCTAAAATGACAATCACTGTATAATTACTTGTAGCCACAACTTATGGAATCAGTAAGATATCACAGACTACTAAATACATTTCAATCAAGGCTTCAAGATGAGTGGTACTCTAATCCCAATCACTGAGAAATGAACCAGTTTATGCATGCTGTTACTACGTGAAACGGCGGATAGTGAAATGGTAGGTATATAATCAGGTGTCATAACAGAGTTTTATAATCTTGTAGTGTAGTCAAGTACAGTAGAAGCTCGTTAATATGTACACCAAGGGACAGTCGAGATTTGTACTCCTTATCCGGAGTACGTATTAACCGGTGTACTAGAACTGGAGTAAATTGAATATCCATTGTACGGACTAAAATTGTGTAAAATTGTGTTAGTCTTACCAGAAATTCGCAATAAATGTGTTCGTATTAACGAAGTTTCACCTTATGCGATTACAAATTCAAGGATAATGAGCTGAAGTGTTGACGAGTTTCTTTTTGCTAATTATGTTATGTTAATATCTAATATAATATATACGTATTATATTTATTAATCAGAACAGATATTTCGATTAGTAGTTGATATAGTGAAGGAAGCATGATAGACCAAGATAAAACTTCTATAATTCCAACTAATTTTGCCTACCAAGTTCTACTACCCACTCTAAGTAGTAACTACTGATTATTGTTCATAGAGAATTCTAGTAAGTGTTTTATTCGATAAATGGTTATGTTCCGAATAGTTGGACGATATTTTCCATACAGAATTTGATTTCACTGGTGAAATAGAGAATAGAGGTGATTTGCTATTTCTTTATTTATTTGAATGAAATTAATATACTATATTAAATTATCATGTCAATTACAGTCTGTGACGCTTAGTTTTTAATGTATGTCTCTTATCTTTGCAAAGATTCACTGAATAGATTTTTATCTATAAAATATAACATTAAGATGTCATTCGAATTATTTAATCATATTCTATGATAATTTTTATTATACATATATCTATATACAGGGCCTGCCGCAAGGATTTATAAGTGGTCCGCGTGAAATCTCACTTCCCATAGAAACAGTACTAGCAGCACCAACCGGAACGGTGGCGCTGGCGCTAATTTTTATATAGTATATATTTATCAAGGTTGCAACCGAATAGTTCAATATTCGGTTAGGGCTACAATTCATGAAAACTGATATTCATCTCTGGCGGTTTCAACCTTGTTATATATATAAATATATGTATATATATATCACTTTAGGCCTGTATACACCTGAACAGATGCTAAAGTAAGAATTTGTGAGCACAATGTATTTTCCACGTAATTGTTTGGAAATTTTATTAAGAACAAAGTATATACAGTAGAAGCAGCTTAATCGGGACTCGGATAATCGGGATATCCGCTTAAACGGGACAGTGGTTTGGGAACATATTTTTTACATAGAAAAATCGTCGGATAATTGGGACATCGAATCGGTTAATCGGGATTCTTTATCCCGATTACCCGAGAATTTGTAAGTTCATAATCGGTTATTCAGGATTTCTTATCCCATTAACCGAATATTAATTGTATTCGCTTAATTGGGATTTCTATCCCAATTTGACGATTGTATATTTATTCAGAATCATTGTAAAATGGTTTGTTGTAAAACTAGGAATTTGAATATTATCTACAACTATAACAATACAACAGCAATGCGATTACAATTTACTAAACTAAGATTAGTAACATTGCTCGCTCGCCTCAGGTTCCATTGGCTATTCCATCGTGTATAATTCCCTCAATAATGGCCAGACTGTTGGATATCCAAACGTTTTGCATGGGTTGCAGTAATAAACACATGCATAATTATTTAAACTATATTTTCTTATTTTTTAAGTATATACCGTAACGCATTCTATGACCTCTTGAAGAGGAACTATACCCATACTACAACCAAATCTCTACTAGACTTAGATAAATCAGGATTAGTAATAGAGAAATAAGATATACCTGGTCATGTGAGAATGAAAACCTAGTTTTGAAAACTTCAATAATCATAATCGGTTAATCGGGACAAAACATTGACTCCCCGAGCTGTCCCGATTAAGCGGCTTCCACTGTATATGTGTGCAATAAACAAATTATAACTAGTGAGTCAGATTTCATTTTTAGATTATTCGAACAAATGTATCAGTTAGGGAGGAAAAATTGGAGATATTCGATAGGCTAACACCTACCCTATCGATAACTCATATCAAGCCTGAATCTTTGTAAATCGGATGTCGAAAAAGCAATACGATTTCAGACTCTGGCCTCATATCTTACCCAGTCTTTGAAACAAAATGACTTCAACCTGTTCAAAATGTCAGACTAGCCCTTATTTAGTAGTTGTAAAATATTTGCTTACCTTCATAATAATATTAGAGATGTCCAGGCGAAAGTGGACTTTGGAAAAATGATCGGTTTGAAGAAGGCACATTTATGGACCTCTTCAGGAGTGAGCATAAGTTAACACGTATCTTACAAAGGATTGGATTTGCCTGTGATTCATATTTCATCGATTACACTTGTTCTCAATGCCAGCAACATTTTGTCAAATCTAAGGACCTTGAGTACTGAGGACTAAGATTTACCAGTAATTTATATACGCACTAATGTACTATGATAATTTACTGGCACATATTTTTTAAAATACATTCTTATTCTATAGTCATCCGCAATCAAATATTGAAACCAGTATCATGAAAAATATAGCCACACAAGTGTCTCGTGTAAGAAATATGCATATATGCTCATTTTATCTTATTCAGAACATTGGTAGTTACATTATTTGTATACTCATAGAGTTTCTTGTCGACGGAAGAGTGTTCACAACAGCAACAACTCAGATTTTAAAAACATTCCACCAATGTTATTCATTGAGATAGCGAAAGTAGGACTGTGAGAAATAAATGTCTTAAACTTTCTATCTCTGATTCATTAACTATATACTTACCATTTGTATCATTTTAGGAGACTTGAAACAAACTGGTTGTCAGATTATATACATTTATTTCAAGACATTGAAAACAAAGTAGGATTATATTTCCTGTAATTTCATGATATTAATGTTATTAGGTGTTGTGTTTGAATAGTGATAAAGCGAGTATATTAGCTATAAAAATATAATTTATACAAGTATTATTTCTACAATTATTTTCATACTTGAAATTGTAATAGCATGTTATTGAATTTATCTAGGTATCAACTCTTCTATTTTTCAATTCATAAAAACATCTAAGTTCATTTCATAATGGAGATTTAAGACTGACCACTGATGGTTATATATAATGGATTGGGAGATCCTCCTCTAGTTAAATATGTAAAAATCAAAGCTGAGAAAAATCTAAGCAATTAGTCTTGTGGGTTAGATATTAGTAGAAATATAGAGATTAGATTATAGTACTGCCATGCATCCATATATGATTATAAAACTCAAATATTATTTATATTTATTAGTTAATTTATCTTGAAACACAATCGCCTACCTAAACTCTGGCAACTTAAACTATGTTATAAGAAGCTAATTGAAAAGTAGTCTAGATTTTGTTTGTTCTGGCGTATAGATGAGCATGTGTTAAGTGAAATTCAGTATCAGAATTCGTGTACACTTAGAAAAAACTATGGTAATATAACCATCGGGGTAAACCTGACCAACAGCACAATTCTTGCTCCACTTTTTGAATTTATTAAGATTTGAACGGATTTGATCGTAAAAAGCAGGATCTATCTTACAAAGTTGAAAATCGTGAGATTCTTCAAGAACCCCACAATAGAATTATGAGACGTACCATTTAGTATTACTTAATTCAATTCGACATCTTGAAATTTGACAGCCCTAGAATTTATGTATTGTTTTAGATATGATAGGATGTAAGCGATTGAACATTTCTTTGAATTTGAAGCTTTGAATTAATTAGATTTAAAACACACTCACTAGATTTGATAATAGCCTACTATTCATAAGGCCTAACAGTAAATTTTGGATTATGGACTTTAGTAGGTTAGCCGATAGTACAAATTCTATTTGAGTTCTATATTGTAGAAACTATGCATTCCTGCCCGATTAAATGTAATGCATATTTGTAGAGCAACAATTTATCAAGCTTTTTCTGTGCAAATGTTATAGGAATGTGTCAAATATGTGTCTAGTAAGTATTTTTGGTAAATACATCATTCTTTGAAGCCTTGAAGAAGGATAAATATTGTATCTTTCAACTGAATATATGAAATACCTATACATACGTTTATACAAAATAAGCAAAATTTGTACTACAAAAGTTGGAAATTTCTTGAATTGCAGTAGAAACAAGGGATGCACATTTTAAGGAAATCCAATTGTAACCCTATAATCATTAAAATTATTAACAAATCAGGATATCAAATTTGTAGTAAATTTACGACTTCCCATACCCTTATAATACATTATGATATGATAATTCATACCAATGTAATGGAATAGTAAATATGCCCATATATGGTAATTTTCAATAATCCGCAATAATATTCAGAGATATCTTATCAAAATATATTATTAGGGTAAGGGAAGTTCTGTATTTACTACAATTTTGTTATCCTGTTATGCAAATAATTTCATCGAATTCTATTTGGATATTAAGATATTAAATCTGCTGTATATAGAACACTATTATAGCTTCCCACTGTATATAGTACTATTATGTACATCCTTAATTCCTTATAAACAGTATTGACTAGGATCAAGTTTCTTTTATAGTCTAATCTACTACGGGCGTTCAATAAGTAGTCGTTATCAAATTGTAATTCTAAATTTTTCAAGCATAATTGTGTATTCAGTGATGGAGTTACTCAAAGTATTCCCTTTCGTGCTGTAAAACAAATTTCAGCCTTTTTCTAATCGAAAATACTTTTTTGTAGTTTTCGGTTGGTACACCTTTCATATACTGGCAAATCGCTGATCTTAACTGAGCTCGACTCTCGAATTTCCTGCCTGATAGGTGTTTCTTTAGCTTTGGAAACAACCAAAAGTCACAGGGAGCTAGATCTGGCGAGTAGGGAGGGTGATCTAGCTCCACAATCTTCATAGCTTACAACTTTTCTCTAACCAGCTTTGTCTTGTGCGGTCAGGCGTTATCATGCAATATTCGCAATCCACGAATTCCAGTCCTTGGCCGTCGATTTTTGATAGAGTTTTTCAACCTCTGTTGGACACTCATTGGTGTAGAAGGAGCCTGTTATTGTTTGGTTTTTGGGGGCACAAATCTGGCACACTGGACCATTGGAATCAAAAAATATATAGCACATAACCTTCAGGTCCCGAAAGTCATGTCGAGGGATTAATGGTGGGTCCTGTCCTTTTGCAACCCATACTTTGTTTGCTTCTTTTGATAAAGGCTCAGAATAACGTACCCAAGTTTCGTCACCTGTTACTATCTCAAATAACCTCCTGGAGTCAGCTCGATCAAACTCAGAGAGCAATTTAGTAGCGCATTGGACCCTCTTTGCTTTCTGGGCCTGAGTTAGTAATTGCGGCACCCATTGAGGACATATCTTTCGGAATTTCATATTATCATGTACAATAGCTTGAGCAGTTCCCGTTGAGGTCCCAACCGCATCAGCTATCTCCACAAGCGCGATATGAGGGTCTTCTTCAAGTAACAGGAATACCTCAAGGATATTTTTGTTACTGGCGCTGGAAACTGGTCTCCCTATTCTTGCCCCATCTTCAATGGACACTTACCTTCACGAAAGCGTCTAGCCCAATCAACAACGGTGGAATATGGAAGTGCTGTATCCTTATAAACTTCCTCTAAATCTTTGTGGACATCTGTTGGTGAAACTTTGAGCAGTGTTCTGATCTTCATATACAGGGTGTAACAAATGTATTGTCGTTTTCTAAACTGATTATAACTAATCTCAAAATAGCACAAATATTACCGTTTTATTTCTCTATATAGCCTCCTTGCCTTTCTAAAACTTGTGTAACTCGCCTAGGCATACTAGATACAATGTTTTGCAAAACATCACCCGATATATTACTCCATGCCTTTTTCAAATTTTTTATTAGTCCGTTAACGGTAGTTGCTTGCTCCAGCTCATCTACCTTATCTTTCATGATAGCCCAGAAATTCTCGATTGGATTGAGATGGGGCGAGTTTCCGGGCCACTCAGCTTTATGCCAAAACGCAGGAAGATTATGTTCACACCATTCCTGTACCAGTTTAGCCGTGTGAGCAGGTGCCCCGTCTTGCATGAAAATAATCCCAGACATCTCTGAGGTCATAGACCGCTCTAAAACTGCCCCATTTTTGGCTCTCCTATGAAAGGCATCTTTGCATGTTCCAGCTAAAATCTTTGTACGGTAGTAATCTCCATTTACAGTTTCTCCTTGAGGTATAATATGCACTCAGATAGGGCTTGGTGGGTCATCATGCCCCACACCTGGATTTTGGCTGGAAATTTTACCTTCATACAAGGTTGGATTGAGGCCGCATCCTTGCTCCAAACACGGTCATTCTGTCTGTTTGGTGTTTGAAATAATTGAAAGGGAGATTCATCAGACCATAAAATTCTATTCCAATCACCAACTGTCCAATCCTTATGTGTTTCCGCAAATTTCCTCCGATTTTCCTTCATTTTTATGGTCAAACGAAGCTTTCTCGGTCTTTTATGAGGTTTCACTCCCAAAGACTTACGTAAATACCGATGGACAGACATGTGGGAAACATTACAACCACCCCTCGTTAACCTCAAAGCGAGCTTACGCGTTGATTGCCTTCTCTTTCCTAAAGATTTCTTTAACACAATTTTGGCAACTCCGTTAATTTTCGGTGGACATCCAGACTTGGGCTTAGATTCCATCGAAAATCCAAGATTATCGCTGAGTCCCCACCTTTGAACAGATCGAATATTGACGTTGAGTCTTTGAGCAACTGTTTTAGTTCTTTCTCCAGCTTTTAGCATCCCTATTGCCTGAGATCTTAAGGAAGATCCATAATCTTGGACATTCATCTCTTATACAATTGAGAATATTTTAAAAATACCAAGAAAAAATCGAAAAGTTGAATACAATAAAAATTGACTGCTATATACTTTGACAATAACATGTATCAATACTCTTGAATAAAGGAATCAATGATTAAGGTTGTATAATACTATGTAATGCCAAGCAAATATATCAGTAAATAACGACAATACATTTGTTACACCCTGTATGCTCTCTGCTCAATTTTGAAATCTGTACTTTTTGAAGCCATTAATAATGTTACTATAATAAACTGTCAAAATGTAAATAGGTACAATATTAGAACGAGACATCAGAATCAAAACGCTTTGCATTATTGAATTCACAATAGATGGATTGTTATTGGAAAATTCAGTTTGATCTGGGTCGAAATATCCCGACTTACAAAATTTGGAATAACGACTACTTATTGAACGCCCGTAGTACTAAATACACGATAAACTAATTTTTGACATTTGGACTAGGTTTGTTGTTTTTTCATAGATATTTGTCTATCTATGATATTTGTCTACGTGACTAGGTATTTGTCTATGTGCTAAGAGACTAGCTTCAACTGGGATCTCTAATCGTTCTACATTCTAGAAAGCAAAAAAGGTTTGGAATATGCGAGATAGTGACGTAGAATGACGTAAAGGTATGTGACGCCAAAATATATGAATATTTTAGACACTATATAATTTTTTCAATGTAAGAATGAAACATGTAGTCTGAGTTATGAATAAATCTCAAAAATTTGGAAATATTAGAGAAAACACGATATATATATTGTTTCTGACAAACATTTCAAGGTGTTGATGATGCAGCAAATGTAAATGTGAGATTTTTGAAATGTTTTGAAAATTAATGGATGAAGACATAATTTCTCAGGTATTTGGAAAATATGTTTTTGAAAATCTCAACTTTTCTCGAAAATCTATACTCAAATACCCCTATTTCGATACCGTTGATTCAAGGTTAATTCTTTCACAAGGGGTCCGAACGGTACACCCGGCTGGTAAACGTAAAGTTTATTCATATTCCTCACCTCTATATAATTTCTATAATTGTTGTTGCTAAGGTATTAGTCGATGTGTTAAACAAGATCTCGATCCCGATCCCGATCTTAGCTGAAATTATGATCAGCGATCCCGATCAAGATCCGCATTTCAAAACGATCGCGATCCCGATCTCGATCATTTTTTCCGATCGTTTATGTAATATTCAGGACATATATTTTGATAGTTACATCATTTCTTATGCTAAAAGAAACATAGGTAGAGAATCAACGCATTCTACGAACGAATATTACTGATTTTGAACACAAATTTGGAACAATACATAAGTATAAAAATTCAAATGATAGTAGCATTCAAAGTATGCAAAAATGATCGAAAATTTTTGTGTGCAAAAAAAAGGATCGCGATCTTACATCCGATCCTTAATAAAACAATGTTCGCCGATCGTCGCCAAATGGTCAAAAAAGTATTGTGATCGTGATCGAGCAATCAATGATCGTAATATCCTAATGCACTAGTTGTTACCCACAGCCTACGAAACTAAAGCCTATCCACGGTCTAGAATTTCATGGACCATGGATTACTTCAAGTCCATTAAATTTGACTTGCAATTTTGTTTTTATCGGTAAAACAAAATCAGTGCATTTTGGCTCGAATAAATGTATAATTGATGGTTGATAAATAAAAATGTCATATTATCCAACTATTACCAGTTCGAAATGACGTTATCTGTTTGGTTAGAAAGGTAAAATGTTGTTAAAATGCACTATTTTAAAGCTCTGATAAACGATCACTATTGAGTCCTCGATTCCAGAATTTATATCAGGTGATCTAAGGATGTTTTGTAAAAATTAAAATTTTTGGAATTATTAAGTTGGAAGAAAATTGTAGTTAACTAGGATCATTGTTTACATACATATAAATTAACAACGATCTCATCTTAAATGTGGCACAATAATATGCTTTTCTGCACCACACCACCCACAGACTACCACACGATATTCATAATTAGAATTTTAATCAATATTTAGAAATAATGATCTACGGCTATGAGATAACTATACATAGTTGTATTACCTATAACTACGTTTCGGCATATATAGTGGGAATGCGTGGCCGAGATAAAGCTAAGTGTGACATTACAATTCATGATATACTAAATAGTTTTCTGGTAGTTACACTGATTCAGTTAAATGACTTTAGAGTTTCATTTGCTTTTAGCACATTGATGTTGAGCGTCAAAATTGTTGTTATTGGAGGGAGATTGAGGGGATTACAATAGTATTCCAACTTCATATATAGCGCGATGTCATTCTGGGATTCTTGGAGTATATCTATTAGTTGAACGCGTATTATTCCCAGACTCTCAAGTTCGCCCTGCTTTTATATACTAAACCATTCTTTAGCATGAGATTTTCAGATTTACTCCTGATCTTTTGTTTTAATGACTCCGATGAAGTTGGTGGATATGGCTTGTAAGTTAGATTTTGGACAACATACTAGTGAAATTCATCCTCCGAAAGTAAAGAATTAGATTGAATAGAACAAATATAAGTTTGAGAGCTGAAAAGTAGAAAAGATAGTTTATCTCTATATAGTATTTACAATTTGGTAAATTCAATTTTACAGAAGCTGTAATAAAATACCTATCTATAACAAATTGACTCTTATATATATCGAAGTCATTTGTTACAGTTAGTCAATTTTTTACGAAACAGATCTCTTTTACCCCCAGTATGAATATTAAGATTGTTTAAAGCGAATCTTGTTGAAATGTTTTCATATCCATATACGTGCCACAAGTGGGACAAGTGGCACATCACTAGAGTAAGGGAACCAGAATGGAATACGTCATGGAAATCTTTGAGATTCTCTAAATTGACTTTTAAATATTGCATATTAAAAGATTAAGTCAATTTCCCCCTATTATATTCACAAACATAGTTGCGGAATATATTTGATATGTGCCACTTCTGCCATATGTGGCACAAATATGAAAATGCCCAATAAGTCAACAAGATTTGTTCTAAACAATTTTTAATATACATACTGGGGTAATACACCCCCATAGAATTCCAATATGCTATCAACATTGTTCCATCTCATTTGAATTCTGTGCAATCTGCAATTGAATATATAATTAGCTCATTATCTATTTAAATGAGCAGAGTGTGGCTAGAAAACTATAATTGGAATGAAATTCATAGATTTAGTCAGGACAATGTTAACAAACAGAGTAAAATTGTTCTTTAGGGTTGTCTTGTTGGAATATTTCTAAAATGAATACTTTACAAGAAGAGTAAAAATATTGTGTCTGCAAGACTACGCCCTTTAATCGTCGATGTACAAAGAAGAATTGGTACGTAATTCTGAAAACTTCATCATAAATATTCGCCGATTTTTATCAAAGCCATTGTTAAATATTGAATGCTTTCAACTAATGATGATGAGTCGATTTTCTGTATTATATATTATTGTATGATCTAACCAATTTAAAATAGTATACAGTGCAACCTCGATTTCCCGAACTTGCTCCCTGGCCCTAGTTCCTATTCCACTATGTCTAAACGACCTCGATAATCTGAATTTTTATTATCCGAACGCCTTTGACAGGTTTCAACTAGTTCGGACAATCGAGTTTGCAGTGTATAGCCCTATAATAGCATAAGGAGCTTGTCTTACAATAATCATGGGTGAATATCATATTATGATAATATATTTCAGAAGTTCTAAAATAAACTATAATGGAGTGTTCACTATTTAATTCCTTAAGATAAAATTTACGGCCTTGAAGTACAAGTTTTTTATTCGATGCCGTGTTTTACACACCAACAAGCTAGTCCAAATATAAACAGAAGATACTAAAGTAAGTTCATTAGTATTAGTAATACAGGTAGCACCTATAAGTTGAAACAGCCACTACATTTTACAGATCCCCAAGGTAAATTCACCACCACCTACCCTGTACATCCGATTTTCGCAGCCAGAGGGAGTATCCATGAGAAGATGTCATTAAGTACAACAATATTCTAGGTATCATCTATACTATATAGTTATATGCATAAATAGACTATTTATGTGTATATGGCAAATGATTTCAATAATATTTTGAATAGATGACCATCTTTGATGGGAATAAATTGTGTTTCTTCTTCCCCATTTCCCATTAAGTTTTCAACAGCAATTTTCGCCCGCAAATAATTTCATAACTCGGCCTTTATTCAATCTAGATTCAGAGATTCAACAGTTTGGATAGATCTCAACCTACAGACCATACCGGATCAGCGTTAAATTTCAAAAGGATCCGACAACTGAACATGTAACAGATCTCTGGGATATACTTTCCCTCTAAAACTGTATTGAAACTTGCCAACTGTACTGATTTGGCCAGTTATTCCGATTATTTCGTCATATGTACACTTAGTGCTTCACTGTATTTTCGAATTTTTCTACGATCCCCTCCCAAAGTCATGTCAAATCTCGAGATGGTTAGTAGTTATGGTATTGTGAAATATAAGTACAGTCAACACCCGGTAACGAATGTTCGAATTAACGGATGACCTCCATTTAAGTTCCAACTTTTCCACTGTTACATTGATTGAAATGATCTTTTCGAAAAATGTTATAAAAGCATTCATATCCAGATAATACTTCGATATAGTTGGAGTATAACTAGCTTGTGTAATTTATGCAAATTTGTGAATTTAAGCAGTTATTTCTATATTCTTGTTCGACTGAATTAATAATCCTGTAACAAGGGCTGGGGTTGGTTAACGGAATTTTGTAGGTGTTAAACCTTATCAAAAATATTTGTTAACCAGTTAAGCGATGCAATTATTCCCAAATAACAGTAAAGTTTGGTGACTGAAATAGAAAATATAAATACGTACCATTATATATGCATATTGATTGTAACTTACAAAATGATTTAAATTTGAGAATATGGGCCTAAAATGTAACTACACGAGTGTGAAGTTGGCTGAATATTCGACCAGTGTAGTTTAATCATTAATTTGACTAACTCCCCATAGTCAGGATGTAAATTTTTTGACCATTCGAAAAAAGTAATACGGACGTTTCTGAAAATGAATTTATATTTATATACTTGAATTTTTTCTAATAAAAATTGGTGCATCTAACGAGCAGTAGTTATCATTTGAATCTAGCATACTGGCATGGATTCTTGCTATATGGACGTTTATGTGTTTAAAATATGATATTAAAATAGTCAAAACCTTTTGAGATATTTTGGTTTGAAAACTGGCTTGTTAGAATCGAGTCTCTATTAGATTTGTACCAAGCAGACAATTATAATGAAATATCCATTCTTACTATGGTAACGCATACAGATTACTACAATATCAACTGTTTGATGTAATATGAAATAATTTGAGAATCTAATTATAGTTTTAATTATTGGTGAATTGATATTCAGTTCAATAAATACGAAAACATTCATTAAAATCACACAATACATCAAAGTATAAGATTGAATTATCCTAGCATAGTATTGATTTGTAGTGTTACGAGTTGATGGATTTAGTTGTTGTGTACCTCTCAAGTAGGCAGCAGAAGTTATGAATCTATAAGGACTCACATTTATATTCTAGGTTAGATTATTTATCTTCACTTTTACTGTTATCAAAGTCTGTTTCTATTGTTCTTACTGGTGCCTTTCATTGTTCATTCCTCGTAGGGCGTAACATTATGCTTCAGAGATACGCTATGTTGCAGAGCATTAAAGAAGCGCGCTCCTATTTAATTACAAACAATTAAGAAATTTCAGTGTCTGACTGAATGGTGTAAACTGGTGGAAAGTGATGGAATTTCTAAAGATCGACTGAATGGTGGAAAGTGGTGGAAAATAGACTGAATGGGGGAAATCTTCCTATTATATACTCTACATTATAAGATATCATCACCTTTCTAATATATCTTCGCATTTTGAGTATCGCTCCAACAGGGATGGCCAATTGGCATGGATGTGCTATGTGCGTATATCCGTTCGTCCACCAATCCTGCAAAATATAATAGACCATATAGGGTACATAGGTACATTTTGAGATGGAGATTTCCACCTACGTTGTATAAAATCTTAAACTATGGGATTATCGCACAAAATATAAGTCTCTCATGTTAAGCAAAGTTAGAAGTCATAAATAATAAGGTTATAGCTATTACTAATATAAATTAAAATAAGGATTTTTCACCATATTCCACTACTTTCCTCCATTAACTAGATTTTTAAAAATTCCTCCATTTTCGACCATTCAGTCAGACTCCAAATTCATCAGTATTTTGTTGACATGGGGTTTTTGTATTATTATGAATAACTCTATTATAGCTAAGCTAAATATAAGGATCATATCTATGAATACATAAATGAGGGGTAGGACACCAGGAATTCGCCTAAATCTACTTAATTAATGTATTTAAGTAATCCAGAGCCTCAAATACACTGTGTTTTAATTAAAGATTATACATGTGGGCGGTTTGTTGCTACCTAGAAGCGAGACACAAGTGTATCTACACTCACTACGCCCTCCAAGCATTTCAATATACGTTTATAGAACACAACCAACTCCTGTTATATCTAACTTCAAAATATGTTCCTCCTGGCCTAAAATAAGAGCTTCAGTTATGAATACATGCTCTGTGAACATCATATATTGAAATTGGCACACAGATTTAGCAAACAAATCAAACCTGGGAGATTACTTTACAAAATTACTGCTACTTATATGTAAATTTACCATGAATACTGTCTCTACCCCAAGGCCTGGGGAGTCCAGAGACTCCAGAACAGTGCCGTATCCAGGGGAGGGATTTGGACGTTCAAACACCCCCTCGTAACTGGTTTCCAATGAGATATATGATTATTTATAATTCGATTTTCCTTAATAACCGCAGAGCTTTTGGAATCTTATTTACAGAATGCCATTCAATTTTCAAAATTACTTTTTTCAACGAGTTTTCCAGACGATTTCCCAGAAGACTCCAGATTATTGTGTATTAGCAGAGTAATTTGTATTCACTAAATAGTATAAATAATTATGTAACAAAAGCATCACGTTATCTAAAAATAAACATCTAAATAACTTTGGTACAGCTTCACAATATTACACTCATCCTACTATATGACTAGAATAGCTGTACATCGATCTTTGAGCGTCTAAGATTCAAAAGGTTTTCAGGGGGGCTTGACCCCAGACCCCCTTACCGTCGCTCGCTCCAGAGCACCCCATTTACGATAAACCTGGATACGCTACTACAGAACCCCAAGGTATCCAAGCTTGGCCTTATGTTAGTTTAAGTAGACTCTGCTTAACAAGACCACATTGGTACCAGGCCATTTTGACTCGATAAAGCGGAATAAAGGTTTTGGACCGATTAATCGGAGTTATTAATACTATTTGTATCGTTCTGCTTCTGGCCAAGTGACCCGATTAAACAATGGCTCTATTAAACATAGTCTACAGTAGTTCCAGACGATGTTCTTTTAACCAGAAAATACATTTACCGCTTATGTCAAAGCAATAACTTCTTACAAAGCCATCAGTTTATTCAATTATCCACAAAATCTAATCCGGTTAAGAGAGGAACACACATTGGCCCATTTAAGTTTGATATAGCGGAAGTTGAGTGTAGGTTCAATTTTACCAAAAACCAAATAAAAGAACGCATAAAGTTTACAACGTAGTAGTAATTGGGCTACACACCCGTCAACATATAATCTAATAATTTTGAATTTCTATTGCTAGACTTCTATTGTTGTACCTATACTAGAATCTTGTCAAAAGTTTCTAGAACAGATTCATAATGATTACCTGTATGTACATTATATATTGATCCATTAGCATTAGCGGGAGTCGAATTCAATACCTCATCAAATGAAGAACCTTTGTCGGAGAATACATTGCAACAATTTCCAGTCTCTTTCACAAACACCCATATATCAGTCTTATATAGAAGCGCTGCTGTAAATAGTTCCAAATCTTGGACTATACTAAACTAGAACTGACAATTTCGGTTGAATGCTCAATAGATAAAACATTACACAGTAATATGAAGACTCGATTAATTTCTCCCATCGCAATACTCCTCAAAATTGCAGCAAAAGCATGCAGTATTTGTTGTTTTAGAGTTTTATCTATTCTAAATGTTTTTGTCAAGTTATGACTCAGCTTATGCATTATATGAGCAGAACACAAATGAATAACAGTTAAGACATCCACATCAACCGATCTTTCGTCTGAATTTAGAATTATCCAACAACGCTCTAGATACCCTAAAATATTATCTTTATTAAATGCTATACACGTATTCTGAATTAATCCCCAACCGTAATCTATTTCCACTCTTGTAATGATTATTTCTTTGTGCACAAAATATATTTATTATTATGCTTTAACTCTACAACATCTCGACTACCATATTACACATATCCCTGTAGCAGATATGAGAAGTTAGGACAAAGGAACTGTTGAGATGATCTACTTCCTTAGCAAATGGTACTTGAATTCAATGTTAGTTCTGTCAATTGCGAGGTCGATGCAGGATTAGGATTATGCAGCCTAGAGTACACATCATGTTTGGCTACAGTCATCAACTTCGGGGCCAAAAGTAAATCATTCAAACTGTTCATGTTTATCGAAGAACTAATACAAACAATCTCACCAATTACCGGGTTGATGTCCCTCCCACTGAAAAAGTCAAATATCCTGGAAAAATCATGGTATGGGGCGTGATGTCATACCAAGGACTCTCAGATCTCCATATAATCCCCCAAAGACAAACTGTGCCATCAGAATATTATGTAAAAGTCCTATTGAAACTGTCTCTAACATCCAGCATACTTCAAACGAGAGATTCAGAGACGATCATAGAGAGAAAATTGTTGCCAGATAGGTCCCAAGCAATTTTTCAACAAGATGGAGCCCCGCACATACTTCCAAAAGAAGCCAGGAGTGGTTGAAAAACAATATGGCAGGTTTGGGACAAAAGAATTATGGCCTCCGAACTCACCAGACTTAAATCCTTCGAAAACCTCTGGGCTATTTTGCAAACCAAGCTAGATGCAAAGGAGCGCGCAACCAACCTAAAAGTTTTAGAAAAACAGTTAAATTTGGTCTGGAAAGAAATCTCACCGGAGACACTAGAAAGACTCATAGCTGGGATGCTTGGTCGAATTGGAAAATGTCTAAAACTGCATGGAGATTACATAGGAAAGTAACACCAGATCTATTTAGATAAAACTAGAGAATAGCGGGGGTTTTAAAAAGGGATATCAATTTCTTAACACCCTGTACTATGATTACACTTTTGTCGCCAAATACTTGGAGGTGTGTTATCAAGTGCTGGTATAGGAAATATTCTCAACACATTTGGTCCTGTGCATTCAAAAGTTAGGAATAGCTTAGGAATTGCTAAAGCAGGAAAATTAGTATTTATATACAAGCTGTTGAATCCCCACGAATAATATCTCCCAGTTCTTCATAAATACGTACTCTAGTTTTTCACCTTCTTCATTAATAAATTTTTAGTTATTCGGATTCATCAGTGACTAATATTCTATTATACATACATTGCGAATTTATGGTAGAATTCCACGTGATTATGAGTAGATAAAAATAAACAGAAGACTAAATGTGATAAATGAAATAAATGCAATAATCTGATTTAAATCAGAAAAATCATGATTTTTTATTTTTTTAATAAATTCATGAACTTCCAACCCTATGGCATCGAGGGAGTACAAATCCAAACTCTTAATACAAGTCTTATTGACTAAGGTTTGTTGTCTATTTTCAATATACAGTATTTCTCGAAAGTACTTCTGGACGATTATATATTTCGAGGATCCTTCAGGGGTGCGATTATTCGAAGAAGAGCTACTTACTATTCGAGGAAAAAGGTATCTAAATTCTGCCCAATATATCAAAGATTGTATTATTTCTCCACATTGTATAATTATATTTTCGTTTCGACCCTCCTTCTATGGAACCAAATAGTTTGATTACTTCAAGTGGAATCAATATTTCAAAATTTAACTTCATTTCTGTCTAGTTAAATTATTTCCGTCTCATCGGAATGTGTGTTAGATGTATAGTAATCAATTGCTATAACAAAAGTTAGATTATCTTGACACGTTTTCTGGCGAGTACGACGCATGTAATATATTTATGCTCCATTTTAGTTCCACGAGTCCCACTTTTTAGTTTCAATTCATACAAAGAAGTTGTGAGTTCACTTTCTGTTGGCCCTGGCGTTAGCGGTTCTATTTGGGGCATTATTTGTAAAAAACTACATGGCTGCAATAAACGGCTCAACGAAAATCAATTATTTGAAAATTGGAAAATAATTCGCACAATAAGCGTGTGTTATTCGAGCGAGTAATTTATCCATCAGTCTCGCCTCAGCCATCTATAGATTTCACACCGTGTAAATCGCGTCCTCAATGTCTACGATCCCCACAAAGTACAACGAAATCATTGATTGTGGGTATAGTCTCAACTCTTTCTCGATAGAGGATTCGCCACTCTTCAAACTGCCAGAATGTATCGAGATACTGTCCATTGCCTGGAATCTGCATCTTCTTTTCATGATAATCATGAGGGTATATGTTGAGGTTCAATTGAACAGGATTTGTTAGATGTCAGGCTAATGGTAATTTGGTCTTCAGCTGGATCTAACCCAACTCATTACTATGATTTGAGGGATGACCAATGTAGTATCAACCTTTGCGGATGTAATGATAGTCAGATATTATTATTACAACAATCACCAGGCTCAGTTATGAAATTATTGTTGTAACTTTTACCGTTATCTGAGTCCAAATTCTTACGAAAATTTTGGGAATTTGAAAGTATAAAATTTGTACAGTGTAGTTCATTCGCAAATATATTTCCAAAAAGTTAATATGAACATCAAGTATTGAGCAGACAACCTTGTTGGTAATGTGGATGGTTCTACATAAAATTGATAGTATATCATATATTTTTGTTTGAGAATAAGTACTGCTTCTGACCAAAGATCAGATGAGTAAATTTGTTCATTGGATAGTCAAATTGCGAGACCAGTTTCATGTATAGATATTGAGGCATTTAATGCTGTCCATACTAATTGCATTAATACTAGAATATGTGGAATATAAAATTTCCCCGGATTGTCCCCAACCCCTGGCCCTGAAAATATTCCTCATCATCTGTTGATGAGGATTTTGCAGATGAAGATCCTATCAAGTGCAACAATATTATTAAAAATACAGTTAATTACCAAATAGTCCCGTTATATGATAAATCTGATGAATTTCTTATGTCACTGAGTCGATCGTCAATGGTGAATTTCTTCTTGAGATTGGTCAATCGGATAGTATACATTTTATCGATTTACATGAAGAGAAAGGTTGAATAGAGATTAGACAACTGTGTTTAGCAATTAATTATCTAAAATATATCTTGCATGTGATCTTAAATTTCACAATTATTGCTCTAAAATTTCTTCCAGTCGTAAAATAAATGCGCCCTATTTTCGAGCATCTGCTGAATGCAAGTTTTATAATTTTACAAATTTGAGTTTAGTGTTGACGAGATTGTACTACAAATATAATGACAATAGAATCTGGAGTAAGTGGTTCACTCTCCTTGCAACTTTCTGATGGAGAGACTGTAAATGTACCTTGGGTCAATTATGTTGGTTAAGCCGTGTGCAGGCGTTTGCGCCTGTTTGGAGCGTTGCTGTATTCTTTGTGTGACAACAAATGGTTGCGATGTTCCATATCCAGCTCCAGCGCTATCCAAACTTCAACAGCCTCACTCAGTTGGCAACTGTCACTCTGCACTTTATCAAGAGCTACAGTGGTATGCTTCATACTTCTTAGATAGTCTTCGGCATTCCTGTTGATATTAATATCTCGCACTTTCTATGCAGTCAATATTGTCGCGGTGTTCTTTGCATAGTTTGAGGATCATTGCCCAGTTATCTAGGTAACATTGAAGAGAATCCGCGAGAGCGTTCCAGAGAATTCCTGTGGGAGCACAATTTTTTGGAGCCTGTAGATTTGTACCATGCAGTTGGGAGATGAGAATTCCGAAAATATTTCGCTATCTGAATTATATGTTCCTTCACACTGGGTATTTCGACATCTTAGGCTAGAAGATTAATTTAATGTGCTGAACATACATAGGATATTATGTTTGTCTATGTAGTATGACTATCAGATGCCTTTTATTGCCGCAGTTTGACCATGTTTGACGCGTTGTCAGTGACGGAGTTACTTACTTTACAATCGTATCCTTGCTTATATCAAAGATACGTTTCTGAGACAGAAGCTGGATATTCTACTGCAAGATGTCTGAATCGGCACTATCATCATGTATTGTAGCTGATTACAGTAACACAATCATGATAATGTTGCTTTGAGTCTAGCAACTAGTCCTTGCATCTCCTTCCCATACTTCTTTCAATCCGCACAGCATCAGCTTTACCAGCTACTTTTTTTGTTTCAAAACTGCCATATAGAGTCATCCTTTCGTCCAGACATAATGGATCACAAGCGGCGAGATTTATGATATATTATCAGTGTAAATAATAGAGCCAGCCGTAGTATATATACAGGGTGAGCCATAAATACTGTTACTGATATACTATCTAACAATATTCTATATTTCATATAGGAATTCTTTATATTATTATGCTATAATTCATTCTAGACCTTATACTCTAAAATATTTATTCATTATGGCATCTGGACACTAATCAATCGATTTTTGTACTGATTAGCAATGGAACTTCAGCGAGCAGCTGTTATACAGCTTTATGGGCGGGAAATTCCAAGGTTGAAATCGCTAAACTACTGAAAACGAATAAGATGGTCATAAACCGGTCATTGTCCCGTTACAATGATACCGGATTGATGACTGACTGACGTAGACCTGGTCGCCCGCGAACTGTAAATACCTTTTCTAAGATAAGTCGTGTATCTCAGAGGATCCGCCGAAATTCCTCAAGAAGCATCAGAAAAATGGCCAAGGATATACAAATTAGTAGGGAATCAATGAGAAGAATTGTACGAAGTGACCTACAGATGAAAGCCTATAAATTGAATAAGTGCCAGCTTCTTAGCGAGCAAAATAAGAACAAGCGGTTACAAAGATGTAAAGAATTGGTTTCGCATTTCAAAAACCACGCCCATAGAGATATCCTCTTCTCAGATGAGAAATTGTTCACTGTAGAACAAGTGTTAAACTCCCAAAACGATAGAATCCTTGCTACTGCGAACAATACTTTCCCTAAATCCACTTTCCAGGTGTCTAGAGCCAAAATGCCAGCTTCAGTAATGGTGCGGGGAGGCATCACATTTGATGGTCGGACACCCCTCGTTTTCATCCCCCAGGGTCTAAAAACCAATCAAACTGTATACCGTGATTTGATACTGAAGAAGGTTGTCAAACCTTAGGCCAAAAAAACATTATCAAAATAGAAAATGGGTATTCCAACAAGACTCAGCACCTGCTCATAAAGCGAAAGCGACACAACAGTGGTGCAAAGAATTTTCCAGGGCTAATTTCTACCGAAGAGTGGCCTCCTTGCTCCCCTGACATCAACCCTCTCGATTATTCAGTATGGCCCATTTTAGAGAGCAAGGTCAACTTTAAAAAACACCATAGTATTTACGAGCTAAAGAAAACCTTGTCTCGAGAATGAAAGAATATTTCAGACTGTGATATTCGTTCTAGCGTGGACTCCTTCCCTACTCATATTGTTAGGTGTATTAATGTCGAGGGGGTATATTCGAATGATACTCGAAATATATTTCTATGTAGAGATTCTGACATTTGTTAGAAATTTCGTGTCAATAGCTTCAATATATATATTTTATAGATACAACAATTGGTAAGTATTTATGGGTCACCCTGTACACAAACATTAACATATCGAAGCCATTATTTAGTATCATAAACAATACATCTATTATTAACTGAAGCCATCACACTTTTATCAAAGAAAAATCGAAGAAATTTACAAATGGGAATACATTTCCAAAAAAATATACTATCAGGATTTTGAATTGTTTTTAAGTGATTTAAATCAAACCAACCCTGATTTGTAGACTACAAATGAGACTTTGCATATTCTATAATTCATTGATGAGTAATTCATAATGAGTTAGCTGAGATCAAACAGTTGATATTGCAATAATCTGTGTCTGTATGCGTTACTATAGTTAGAATGGATTAGATTGTTTCATTACATTTGTGTGCTTAGTACAAATCTATTCGAGATTCAACTCAACCAAGACAGTTTGCAAACCTAAATATCTCCAAAATTTTGAGTATTTTAACATAATATGTTTAAAAACATAAACTTCCATACAGCAGGAGTCCATGTCCATGATTTCAGGAAAACAGAATTTGTTTAAGTATACTAAATTCATATGTGGACTACTGCTCGTTAGATGCACCAATTTCTATTATAAAAATACAAGTTTGTAAATATAAACTCAATTTCAGAAATGTCTGTATCTCTTCTCTCGAATAGTCAAAGTATTTACACACTGACCATGGTAAGTTAGTCAAACCAATAGTTGAAGTACTGCTGGTCGAATATTCAGCCAAATTCACACTCATCTTGTAAATCTGAAAAATATGTGCCTGTCAATAAGTCGATTATAATTGGAGTCGCTTTGCAATCGGTCACCTTTTCATTTTGACATTTGGTGGATTTATCAAAAGACCCTACACTGGTGATTGAATACTAAAATGTAGTTGAAATCACGCTTCCTCGTCCCTGGTTCAGTCCATAACTAGCCCCGATAAAACTCCCAGACCCATCAGGTAGTGAACTACATCACAGATCCGTCCATTTGCAACATTTCTCAGCTATAATCCAATCAAGCTCCATTCCTCTTCTATGTTTATAATTTCCCCGAGTATATTCCATGATCAATTTGAAATGTGATGATGAATGCTGTCTCGAATGAATACTTATTAAGATATATAAAATGTGGATAATATACACTCGTATTTATATTAAAGAAAGGGTGTTCAGTGTATATTTCACTGCTTGAATATGTGTAGTCTCAGACTAGATGAAACCTTTGGCAAAACCTACAAAGTCGACCAATTGCAGATTTGCCTACAATTGGAATCACCCATGTTTGTATGTTCGAAAATTATTGAAGAAACTGTGAGACAACTAGGGCTGATTTTGGTATACAGGGGATTTGGGACTGGATGGGACATATTCGAGTCTTTGACAAAAGTTCACACCTATGACGAATTATGGCATAATTGTTACCTTCTTTGATTTCGAAAAATCATATTATTAGCCACTGCTCAGCCAATATGAACGATAGAAGGTTGAAATTTGAAGCACAGGTCCCCTCAATATCCTAAATGTCCTTACGTCATGACTTTTACCAAATGCAAACTCATCAGTTTCATTGTCGCCACAGAAGGACATGAATTATAATTTGGATGGAACTTCATTGTAATTAGGATGGAATTCATTTTCTAATAATAGATAACTTAAAGATTATCTCTTATATTATGTTAAGGGCACCGCAAACTGTTTAGCTGGCCTTGTAGCTAGGCCCCCACGAACTGTAAGACCGGCCCTGCTGGTGCACCAGTACTTCAATAATTATAAGAAATATATAATTAATAAACATGTTCTAAATCTGAACTCTCGAACTAGGCTAGATTAAGGATATATTAGGGTAGACAATCAGTAATATACTTTGCAATCCCCAGATTTCTTGTTCTTAGAAGTCGGATTTAGTATTCGAATTAGTGCCGGGATGTCGGAATTGACTTGCTTCTATTTCCTAGATAAGAAAAACAGGTACTGGGTTCATTTCCCCAGGTGCAATAGATCGGGACCTGGGATAGCAACACCATAAATAATCTAATGAATATAGATTATGGAATTATTGAAATGTCTCCATAATATAGCCAACATATTCCTTCAATACAATAGTAATAAAAGTTACATAATTGATACCCCCGAATTCACTCTGCATGCAACCTATATATCCTTGAAGATGTCACTGCGATTATTATGAAAATCAGTCCTGACTTCGATAGATGAAGAATTACACTGTATTTGTGTTATATCTCTGGAATATGCACAGGATACATCATTCTGAATTATTGTATTTCCACATTCTGTCACTTCTTCATTGATGAATTCGGTTGAAGAACATTTGGGAATAATATTAGTATCAGTTGTATTTTCTAGAGATGAATACAAGAACTTAGGGGCTTTCCTTAATGGTAAATAAGCTCTAAAATGAGAAACTATATCAGAAGTAAAACCTGAATCGTTTTTGCATGGTGGAACTTCACTACTTCGAACATCTCTAAGTATCGAGTTCTTCTTATATTCCCTATATATACTTACTTTTCCAATGCTAGCTTGAGAAATACCTTTTTCTATTTTCTTCTTTTGTAATTGAACATATTGCTTTCCTTCTGCTACCATTTCTGATGTCATTTCATCCTCACCAACAAACTGTTGAAAACCAAAAAAAGACAATATACGTCTATCCAATTGAAATATTGTAATAATTACTACAATAATTATCACAAGCGGGAAGTATATAAAAAAAAGAAGAGCAATTTCAGGCACAGAAGTGCCCCAAATTTCAAAGAAAGCAGGCTTTACATTAAGTGGTTTTCTTTTAGAAGTACTAGGCAGCCTTGCAAGGTCAACTAGATATAAATAATTCAAACACATGGATATAATCAACCGTGATAGCAAAATAGCAGAAAATAATAAGCTAAATTCATTAGTTTGGTGATTTGGAGAAAGTCTATATTTATCGAATATCCGTATCCTAAATACAGAGAAATATGCACATAACGAAATGTATGCTAACAGAAGGATAGACAAAACCTCAGAGGAAAAGTAATTTCTAGAATATAATCCAATTTCAATAACATAAGCAAGAATGGTAATCTTTGCAAATTGATTAAGAAAGATAGAAACTTCTGATATCAATATTATCGTAGACAATAAGACAGAAATACAAAATAAAGATATATAGATCCCTCGTACCACATATATTTTCCATATCCAATATAATCGTGAGGGAATAGACCGAAGGTTATTTGAATGAGATTGATATTTGGAATTCATAACGATATCGCATTTATTGTTCATATTATTGATCATCATTTCCATTTCCAAAATAGTCTTTGTAAGTTGACTAAACTGTGTTGAGCTCAAAAATAAATTCCATGTTGATTTAAGGACTTTCGCATTAAGTTTCTCTATTTGATCAAGTGTAATCTTTTCTTCTCTCGAGGGATAATCTTGATAATCATCAATTTCATCATTAAATTGCGATGTTGATTCAGAGGGCAAATTCTTAATTACAATTCTCATATATTTATATAGAGGATCATTGTATTTTATCAGTGTTTGAATATAATGTATCTCCTTTTCAGTCTCTTGCATATTTATTTCTGCTTCAATTTTTTCGTTGTAGGTTTTAGATGCACGAAAATACAAAAAGTTCAAGTATGAACGATAGCGAGATCTTTGCAAAAAGTAACGAGGAAGTTCTACTAATCCATAACCAACTAGTATGATCAGAAAGAACAAAACCCAAACATTAGAAGCAGTGACAGCCATCGAAATAATGTTACTAAAGTTCCAACCCTCTTTAACAACAAGAAATATCATCACAATAATGCATATTAGAATTAAGCTAACAAATACCAAACAGTTCTGGATAAAGGCCCAAAGTAGCCTCTTCCAGATAGAAAAATAATGAACAGAAACGTAAGATTGAAACAAGGGTAATATAACCCAGGATAAAATTTGAAGAATCCAGTAAAGAAGTAGCCAAATAATTCGTATTGGATCAGGTGAAATATATGAGTAGGGCATTTGGCAGGATTTATTAGTTGTATTCAAGGTAAAACATGCATCATAAAAAGATGAGGAAATATCAAGTGGTAGAAGGAAGATAACAATAAAGGAAAAAAACCAAACAGCCAATGAAGAAATAGTTACGAAAAGATTCTGCTTGAAAATATTACCGAAATAGTAAATGAGAAAGAGGGAAGTTGTTAAGGAGAACAAGACTTCAAAAAGTAATACAATAAATGTCATTGGGGTTACACTAAGATAAAGAAGTGGAGAACTGCATAAACACTGATCACTTACAAGGAATCCAGTATAGTTATATAGTCAAGTTACAAAGGTATGTATTGAATAATGGAAATTGTGTCAACAATGGTCACTAAAATAACAGAGGCCTAATAACTTATCTACGTGGGGCGAATGTGTCACCGAGGGGCCTGCATATATGTCCAGACATTGTATCAGGTGAAATAAAAGGCGTAGCCTTACAAAAACATTAGAAGCTGAGCCAAACCAGGGCGATAGAAATTATTGGCATTATGCATATGGGGATTTATGATTCTCAATGGGGGTAATAATTATCCAGTGGAAGGACTGATCTTCTAGTAAGATAGGCAACATGCACGTGTGCAAAGTCTCATACAATAAGTAATCAGTTTCATCCTTCTTACCCATATAAACATGGCCGAAAATATCTCTACCTCAACTTTTGAATTTATACACCCACATCCGAGGATACGAAGAATAGTTGAGGAGAAATTTGACATTACTGCAACAACCAATTCAACATTGAAAGGTGTTTCGCCAATAGACATGACAAAATCAGAATAGTTTGAAATTGTATCAAGTAAGTTACGTATTGAAAAGGGTTATTTCCATGGAATGCTATACTAATTAACACGACATTACCTAATATACATTTTTAGGTCATCACAAGAATAAGTATCCAGTGAAATCTTTTCACAATAAGAGCTAACTATTCCATTACTAGATCAATATGTACATCTGTTTGCTGGTAAACAGAAGGCTTGGCGTTTGCAAGATTGCTCCGTGGTATCCATATAAGATTTTGAAGTATTCAATGGTATGACACCTTATGTAACTACAGTGGCCCTCGCTAATCAGAACAGAACCTAAATGTTATACAAGTATATTTAATTCTACTCCGGACAAATACATAATATTATATTACACATCTTGGCAGCATTCCCGAAAAATCCGTTGATATGGTGGCTATAATTTTCCTTAAGCCTCCGAAAAATTTAGCTTAGTTATGCGAGGGGGTGGCTAAGTTAGCTATGATGTAATCAATTTTCTCGAGCGCTGCTTGGTAACATTGTAATCGTTTGCACACAACATTCGAAAAATATACTCACAGATTATATAGAGTTTCAAATCATTTTTTTCATTTCTAGGTGAAGTAATATTGACCAAGAAAAAAGTTTTGATCAAAACTTGTCTGATGAAATGCTTGTCTTGTCATACGAATTCTTGCTCACATTACCTAGCATATGAATTGTGTTTCGACTTCCAAACCTTAAACAATTCCGAATCCAATTCTCACGCTAGTAGTACTTACTACAAGTTAGGTGCAAATACAATTTTTTGATGAAGAATGGCTATCATTGCTGGAAAGAAATAATGTGGTATTGCGACAATTGTAGTAGTATGTGCAAAGAAAAATAACCCTACAGGTAATTATGGCAGAATACAATGATCGGTTACCCGTTTCTCAGAATCCTCTTGATTATTCTACCATATGTAAACAATATCTTCCTTAAAAACCTAGTAAGAACCAGGCTATTATACACAAATAACAGTTAAGACGAGGATTTTTTCTACCCCAAAACCTTGAACCAGATATTTCGCATTGTGGCAAGGACAAAAATATGTTGCCAAAGTCTAATCATAGCAAAAGAGGGAAGCATTATATACACAAAAAATGATGTCCTCGATTTAAAGGAACATACAGGTATGTATATACTACATACCATATATTCTGTATTGTCCTTTAATGAAGCTGCAAAAATGTTCCTTTGGTAAAAAAACACATATTGAGTATATTGACACTGAGGGAAATATTGGACTCAACCAGCGTGTTTGAGTTTTCATAAAAGATGGGACAAGGGCGATGAATGTTCCTCAAGTTCAAGCGTATATCTATGATGTTTCTCTTCCTTTCGTTTATATTTTCACGATAAATACAAAAATGACTTTCCGTATGGAAAATACAAAGAGGTGGATCCAAAGATTGTAATGTAATTATACAATTATATTTGGGTTGAAACGAATATACGGAATATTAGAATATTCGTTTCAATTTAATGAATATTTGATGAAAAATGTGAATAAATGGAGTAATTTCTAAAATTGCTCCATTTAATAACATTTCTCATCAACGATCATTTAAGAAATCTAAATTTTATCTAAATGAGCTTTTGGCTCGTCGCTTCGCGATGAACTCGGCGCATTGCGCCTCGAGGTATTCAACAAACAAACAGACAAACAACATTGAGATAAATATATTGATGTTGTTTACAATATTCAGACTCAGCATACTCGAGTATACCAAGAGAGTCGGTGAAAGAATGATTATACCTCAATTTTGAAATTTGTTTACCTGATGTACCTAAAGCTAAAAGCATACAAATATTCACAATATGTGGTTTGCAATACCATATTCGGACTCAGTATACCTGATTACCCCAATATAGTCGTTGAAAGTATGATTCTACAGCAATATTGAAATTTGTTGATTTTATGTACCTAAAAGTAAATCATTATTCACAATATATTGTCTACAATATCATATTTGGACTTAACATACTCGATTACCTCACTATAACCATTGAAAGCGTGTTTCTACCATTTATTTCTGTATATTCATAAAAACAACAAAAATTTAGATATGATTAATCCAAATGTGTGAGAATCGGATTCAGCATGTTCGATATTTAGTGAAGTTGTATTGAATTCTATTTGCTTCCTTGATAAACACGATAAATACATATTTATGAGACAATTTCAAAATTGCCTACCATAAATCCTTTCCTTGACAACGGACAAACAAATAACATCAAACAAACATACAAACAAACAAACAGACAACAATGAGATTTTATAATAAAGATATTTGCAGACATGTCAATAAATTTGAATACTAGAGTCTTAATCGACTATTTGTTCTTTTTCGCTATTTCCACACTATTTAAAATGCAATCATTTCTGTAAATGTTGGTAAATGCCAGGTTTTGTAAACTAACGAATTTTCGAGTATTCTATCGTTTTGAAAACTATTATATTCGTTTTAGCTCTAAGTATATAAATCTTACTTGTATACTACTGCGTAAAACTTTTGTACCCCAACAAATAGTCCAATACTATCGAAAACGACGAAATTTCCTAATAATCTAAGGGCAGCGTAGAAGGTTGTACCAAAATCGTTTACAACTTTCTTTTCGTTAAAGCTAAATCTAAACTAATTATTTCCAACGAAAAGAATTCTCCGAAATTAAAATTCACGAAAGTTTGAAGATTCGACAGAATTTGTGAATGTGAAATATATGACTAAAACGGTGAAATAAAATACTAAAGGATTAAGTGAAATACAATACTAAAGTATTTAACAATAAATATCACAAATATGATAGGTGGAATACAAGACTTAAGAAAGTCTTTGAAGGAAACCACAGCTAAAAGGGGCATAATATGGCTCGCAACGAAGGAATAATTGGTTCCATAGAAGCATACCTATCATCCGACTTTATGACATACCTCTTACAAGGAATAATATGATAGATGTGGTTCAACTACGGTACTAAGCAGCAATGTCTATGATAAATATGGCGAAGCATTAATAGGTGAACTTATACTATAGAACTCTCAAAGGGCTGGAGTCACTAGAGGACTGAGAGAAGTTGATATCAGTGAATCTGATGAAACCCTAAAGATTATAGTACACGATCATAAAATGGGAAAATAAAAGCTGCCGTACTATTCATGAAGAGCATTGGGAAAGATGCGATGGTGAATTTCAAAACTATATATTACCCAAAGTATCAAATGAATGACCTAAAAATAATGATTTTCTCTCATACAATGGAAATATCATAGTACACGGAGGTGTAAAATCGAGCTTGAATATATTGACGAAGTTGATCGGAAACAAAGGAAAATAACATCAACAGGATCAAGAAGGCAGCTGCAACATTCATTGCAGCAACAAATCCAAATATAACGCATATTGTTGCAAATTTTGTGCAGCGCCAGCACAGCACCGCTGAGAAACATTAAGGACAAATTGAGGAGGCGATCATTTAATTGAAGCATATGGTGAAATTGGAAACTGAGAGGCAAATTACAGAGAAAAATATCACTTACCTATACTGTGTTTGACTGAACTTATTCAAACTGTTACAATATTGAATGATGTTAGGATAAATAAATAAAATAATGTCGTTATTGTTAAGACAAAACAATAGAAATTGGGAAATGTTCGCGGTAGAGAATTTAGACACGAAAATAGGGCCATTAGATATATAAGCACAGATAAATTGCAGAAATTATAGTAAAAGTCAAAAAATTAGCAAAATGTAAGTAGGATTCTGCAAGTATAATTAACAAGTAAATCTCTCATAAATCATTATTTTTGGAAATTTAGAATGAGGAGTGAAGTAATATAGAAAAGATACGATGAAGTACTAAAGCTAATCAGAAAATTTACTTAATAGACTAAGCTAGCGGCACAGGTTGTAATTATGTATTTTTGTCCTCGCTCCGCTCGGATTTCAAATCCATCAAACAATATAATACCAATTTAGTATGATTATCCAGTCCATATAATGTTCAATATGTTTCCAAAAATTGTCAGTTACTACATAAGATTAATAGAAGGGAATGCTGGAGAAGATTCAATCAGTACAAATTCAAGAGTGTCTAATTCGGAATCAGCATATTGAATTACCCCTTTTACTGCTGTTTAGAACAATCTTCTACGATTATTCAAAGGTTATATATTCGGGTAAAATACATATCATTATATTTTCCAACTTAAATTTGAAAATATTATATTCATAAATATAATTGAGATTATGAAAGCAACCGTTAAAGTTAGATATTGAATGAATGCATATTATATACAGCACTCAAAGTACCTATTGCTTAACTAATACATTTTTAGCATCTAAGAACAATAGAATTATTTCCGATGACATAGTGCTATAAAATCAATATTGTTCATTTACCTTGAGGAAAAACAATAACCAATATAAAAATTCTAGAAGTGTACAAGGGTGTAGAATCTTTTTCTCTTTCGAATGCGGTGGAAATTTTGGTACCTTTCCTTTCATAATTTTTTGCAAGAGGCCATACAAAAGTTTGACTACTGTGAAAGAGTGGAACTTGGTGTCCGATTAATTAGCAAATGGGAGAACACACATGAATATCTTCAATTTTCTCACATCAAATATCAAATTAATTCTATCCAATTTTGGCTGCAGGGTTTTCAAGGAGAAAAATATGGAAAAATATAACTACCAGGTTTAATCTAATGTAAACACGTGTTACATACAAGAACAAACATAAATACGTGCTAATTGGTGAAATTGAATGAAAAAATTTGTTACATCGCATAATCACCAAGAATATGTGCTAACAGGTGATCTCGAAGGAACAAACTTGTTACATGTTATAAGCACGTAGAATATGTGTTATCAGATAGAAAGTATTTCATTCAATTTCACACGTCAACTCGTATTCGAGGTGATTCTAACATGTAACAATATTTTCATTCAATTTCACCCGTTAGCACATATTCTATATGATCTGACATGTAACAAGTTTTTTCATATAATTTCGCCAGTGACCACATATTCTAGGTGCTTATGACATGTAGCAATTCTTTTCATTCGATTTCACATGTTCGCACTTGTTGGTGATTCTGCAATGTAACAAGTTTTTCATTCAATTTCACCTGTTCGCACATATTCTATATGATTCTGATATGTAACTAATTTTTCATACATTTTCACATGTTACCATATTCTAGGTGCTTATGACATCTAACCAGTCTTTTCATTGGATTTCACCAGTTAGCACTTGTTCTTGGTGATTCTGCAATGTAACAAGTTTTTTCATTCAATTTCACTTGTTATCACATATTCACAGTGATTCTAACATGTAACATTTTTCTTTTAATTTCACGTGTTAGCTCATATTCTTGGTGATTCTGAAATGTAACACGTTTCTTCATACAATTTCACCTGTTACCAATAACTCCAAATGTTTATGTTATGCATGCAATTGATGCCTGATTATTAATAAATTTTTGTGACCCACATTTCTACTCTTGATCAAAACATTATCTTTTATTCTAGCTCTATCTTTGTATTAGTTACATATTTTTCTCATTGCTCATTCTTACTTTTGAGTTTTCGTGGCTTCTTCCTCAAACTTTTCTGAAATTGAACAACGAACCTATGTATATTTTGCACACTGCTTGAAATCCCATCAAATGCTATCCATGAAGACCTTGTTGCTGTTTGTGGAGATGAAGCACTTTCCTATTCTACTATTAGGAGATTGGTAGAGTTAAGGAAGTTTCAAGTACGATGGGTAGCAAATTTCCTTAACATTCAAACACAAGGAGGATAGAGTCACACTGTGCAAAAGAAACCTGGAAATTTACGAGCGAGCCGATCCCAGGAGACTATTTTAATTATGACAGGAGATGAAACGTGGATGCCACTCAGTCCACCAATTAGAAAGCAGGACGGGATGTTTGGCTCAAGAAGGAGAGGTAACTCTAGCTGTCTGTGTGTCAGACTTTCATGCAGAGCACCATAACATGTGAAAATTGGATTAAGAAATTGAATTCAGTTGTTGAGTGTGAACATTCTTAATGGAAATAGGAATTTTTAGAACCGTACGAGTAAATCTTCCGGAGAGTGATGAGTATTTATTGAATGTCCTTGTATTTGAAATTAACAAGGTTTTATTTTCTTGAGCTACCATCCGACCTATTCTATTTACTCCTAAATCTATTTGCAATACTTTGGTCAAATCAGGTAGATAAATATATTGAAACAAGCACTAAAACCAATACCAAACTCTTGCGCTCAGGTTTGGTGAATTTAGAGCGAAACTTACGTTGCATTGTCAGTTTTTCATCGAAATATACACATAAGGCATCTGTTTTTCTCTTAGGTTGAAAGATTGAATTTAATTATCGGTCCAACTCTACGATATCTTGAGTTCTTTTATAAGGTTTAAACATATTCACTGTAAATTGGGTCAGAGTAATATAATCACCACCATTACAACGAAGCTCAAGGGACTAAAATAATTACTTCGATTTTACAGGGGTTATATACACTGCCTGGCCAAAAAGATTGGAACACCAAAGGCATGCCACCTTAGTTGTACAGGCTAAAGATGATTTCTGACAATTTTGAAAATAAATGTATCAGAAACAACGAATGATAGTATGCAATTGTTCTACTTTCTGCTATAGCCATAGAATCGACGTTTTCTCGCCTTGTACCACAATGGTACATTGTTCCAATACTTTGGCTAGGCAGTGTAAAGGGATGAATTTATGTTATTTGACGATTTGGGACGAGATATGCAGAATTTCTGGGTGTGATGTAAACTGTAATTACTTTTTATCTGTATTCGATCTAACAAGGGTCAATAGTACACCACTTAATTACTGACGAATTTTCATCTGACTGTTTCGCTAGTTTTACAATAAAAATCATGGACAATCCTTTTGCCGATCACTTTGGTTTTCTGTTAATTTACCTCTAATTCCGCCACTCTTACACTATACTAGCCTTCTGAATTATTTTCTATCTAGTTTTTTATATTGATGTCTATTTTCGCCCATGCACAAATAGAATCTACAAAGGCTAAGATTCGGAAATCCAAGTATGATCAAGATGGTTTGGAGATTGAATTTGACGTCCGCGAAGATGATGAACAAGGACTCAAAGAAGTTCAAATTGTTGATTTGTTTGTTGCTGCTGGTTACTTTCGCGCTAGGATCAAGGGGTTGAGTACCTTTGACAAAATAGTTGGTGGTGAGTTAGTATTTGATTATTTATCTGATACCTTAGTCTACGATGTACTTATTTCTTTTGCCATAATAGTTATCGAATTTCAAAAGATCGCTACTTCATGGGTGTTTATTCTATCAAGTTATATTATAATGTTTATGAGAAATTTAGGTACCTAGCCACAGTCGGCTTAATCAGTTTAGTAGTGGCTAGGGCATTTGTAAAGATTGGCTAGGTTATGAACTAACCAATCTAACTCGAGTCACCGAACCTGTGTTTAAAGGCGTACCTTTGTATATTGTGGTAGATTTTGTTTTTTCAGATGTGTTGGTAGCTTCGACGCTTCGCTTGCTAGGTGACGGCGTGACAGCCTTGTGCCTCCAAATGGGCTTAGAAATTAGTACAACCTCTAAATATCCTATTTCGTAGCTTCATTCGCACCGCCACTCCTTATACTTGGCACTGCATTCCTCGAGTTCAGAAAATTGAGGAAAATTTTCGAAAATATTATCCATGGTTCATGTAAAGGGATTGTTGTAGCATTCTGAAATCAGTCGTCATACTATAGCAGCTACTCTAGTTTTCGTATGAATATAGGCACTACTTGCCTCGATTAATATCAAAATTATTTATTGTCGAAATTCGAGATTCGTTTTTATAGTCCTTCGTTAACTTTTTTTTAGAATGTGGAAATATTAATTAGGCAATAAGCTGGCGCCCTACAATGTATTATTATTTTATAGGAAATCGAATGCTTTGTTCTATTTTTTCAATTGTTTATGATGAAGTTATGACGTAACTATTAATTTATTCATAACGAGGTCATTTTAAATTTTGGTTGATATGTAGGTTTTGAAGTATATAATGATTAATGAATGATTATACTAAATCAGACAATCACTATACTTATACTATTAGTAGTAAACACGATGATACTGAACTAAGCATCACTAAGTAGAGAATTAACTATCTAATCTTAATTACTTTTCAGTCCACTTTTTACAAATAAGCACTTTATGAACAGTATATTTCCGATTGCGGAATAAATGGGATCACTCTGAGAGACCAAACGAAGGAATATATCCTAAGTTTCTTCGAAGAAGAATTTCTGAGGGAGCCGATACCTGAACCTCCGAATATACTTAGTGCATGCTTCTAGACTTTCTTCAGGCAATTCTTCAAGTCCATAACCATCGTTGAAATTGGAAATAATTTCTGGAGTGTTCGCGGGGAGCTTATGTAACGTAGGAGTGATATTAATTCAAGGAAACTTGTCTGAAGATCATTGTATGAACCTCGAGGCACACATGTGAAAGCTGTCCAGTATCAACCAATCTACTACGATCATAAACTCTGATGATGGCTCCATGGTGTGTATGAATTACTGTTATTGATAGTTTATAATCATGAGGGATCCAGTAAAGGAAACCCACGTCATTGTAATTCTCTTTAATTAAACATCGTCTGGCAACATTTCCAGTAGTTGAGGTCCCCCCTTGTGTGGAAGGGATGTCAATAAGTAAATTCAACTTATCTTTGATTAAACCGGAAAGATAAGAACCAGTCAAAGCAACGGGGTTATCCATGCAAAGGAGAACTTAGAACAATGTTTAACTCCAATATCGGGTGTGAGTTCTATTGAATATTTCGTTAATTTGAGCGAGAGAAATTCTTCTTCATTGACTTCTTCAAATGTGACTTTGGCTTAAATGATAAACATATTCATTTGAAACTCTTGATTGACGAGGTCCAGGCCATGAATCTGAGCGAATGTAGCTGTAGCTGTGCAGAACTGGCAACACGCATCACCAGCTCCACTAATAATCTTGGCAATTTTTCTTATCTATCTGCCAACGGAGAATCTCTACTTTAGCAGTTCCGTTGTTAAGCTCTAAACCACTTGCTTCTATTTGAGTTGCTTCTGATTTATTAACGTATTAATTAGAATTTCAATATTCTGTTCATTTTCCTGTAGAGCCAGTGTAATCGTCTCATTAAGAAAGGGGAATTTTGGTATTGCATTTTTCCAAATTAACTCATTTTCAGCATTAGAGATTGACAGCACTTTGTTAGCCAATACAATAGCATTTTTCGTTGATTAGTCAGGATGAGTCACTTGCTGGTAAACACGGTTACAGCCAGATCCATCCAGTCCGCCCGAATTTCGAAGCTTCAAGTTGTTATTGTCCTCACAAGTTGCAAACTCTGACAAAATTCTTTCTACTATATATGTTAGATGCCTACGATATGACACACCAATACCAATACCAATAGGATATTCCTGTTGTGTGATGAAAAACACTTCATTAGGTAGGTTAATACGTACACGGTGGGCATCAATCTAGTTATAACCTGCTATTTTGATGCTATCTAACAATATCATATCTCTTAGATCTATTTCTTTCTTTTCCGATTTCAAGAGAATCCATCAAAAAGGCTGATTTTTTCACTGGACAGTTGGTTGCATCCTTGGCTGCAGTGGCGTAGACATACCTGGGGCTCCCCAGGCACCTGCCGGGTAACTGACTGTCGTGCCCCAGCAACTTTTTTCCTTCCTGGCCAATATTTTTAACAAATGTATATTTAACTGCTTTAAGCAAATTTGTTCAACTTAATAATACAATACCTTTTGTTGTTTTCTATACTCCAAATAATATCCATATTTATTAATATCATTTCAATTCTAGATTGGCATAAATTGTATGTGTAGTCTAAATCCAATCTTGGTCGTGTGTCGGGCAATCACTTAAGGCTGGCTAAGCCACTGCTGGGCTGTATCCTCCTTTGGCAATAATATCTTTGCATAGGTTGGCAATAGAAATGTTATGTACTTGCTTGGAGTATATAATCAGTTTATAGCTTGCTATTGCCATTGAAGGAACGTCTTCTTGCTTTGCAACAGCCTCGATATAAGATACAAGTCCAGATAATCGAATACTCGAATAATTTTCTCCGAACCGTTCATCCGCAGTTTGGTACAAATTATTCAGGACAATAAATTCAGACGTGAATGAAGTTAGCTCTTCATGTTTTCTTGAGTTTAAGAACAAACCCGCTTCTTCGTTATTCATTATAATTTTTCTAATAATCAACGGCTAACAAAATTTATCAATTATTTGGGATAAAATTTGACTCATTATTTAAGTACCAATATTTCGAGGTCAAAGTAATATTTCAGTCACCGTAGTTATAATTAGAATTTGTAGAGGAAATATCATACTATTATACACACACAATTGATCTTCTGTCATGTGAAGGCATCTAAACTTCTTTCACTTTGAGGTAGTGTGGGTCTTTTTATAGAAGTTGGAAATCCCAAGTTTAATATTAGAACTGTATATCCATATGATGTTAGCAATATCTTTAGATGTTATATCCATTTCCAACAACACAAAGGCTATCAATTGATATATACGCTAAACGGAACTTTCGTCTCAGGAAATTTGGTCTCTTGGAATTTTCGTATCGAGAATTTTCGTTTATTGTTTAATTTCGTATAATTTCTCGTTTATTGCAAATGTTAATAATCTCGAATTACTTACACGATAGGTTGTGGGTTAGTTGGTGTAATTTAATCAAGATTGTGCAGCTGCATTTTAAACAAATCAAAGATATTTCGAATTCCACATCTATATGATTGTTATCTTAAGTATATAAGATGCTCGTGAAGAATATCATTTATAATTACTTAAAAAGAAACAATTTGATATGAAAATTCCAGATACGAGATTTCCAAGAGGCCATATTTCCGAGACCAAATTTCATGAGACGATAGTTCCGCCATTCGATGTATACATAGCACATAATTGACGTACTGGAGCTTAATTATTTATAATTACATCATGGATGAAAATTGAATCCTAAAATAGTATATTTAGAAAGATTATAATTAATTCACTTTAAAAGCTTGTAGGATCGTAATAGTACAATCATTGTAATATTCAAACACGTTCAAATTGAAAATTATTACAAGATACTAATTCTTTTACTTGATATTACGGTTTGTTTGTCAATTTTTTTTGTATTGAACTGATTGTTGAACTGATAAGAAATAAGGATTGAATTTCCCATGCATATATAGAACAGGCTAAACCTAGAAACAGGTGGTCTTATTTATGCAAAATCTTTACAGCCATATTGGAAGGGTGGCAAATGTCTTGACCATATAAGATTTGAAAAGACGATCAACTCTTAAATTTATTGTAAATTCCAGAATGGAGAGAAACGAGAGTTAACTACAGGAGATGGGTCTACAAATGAATGCTCCAAAAAATAGATAGGAATTTCTTTCTGATTCAAATTTGTATAAATTTGTAAAAACAAACGTTCTTAAGAGAGATTTAGAGATATAATTCCTAGATAAAGATGATTGTAAGGATAACAATATAGATTTAATGTTCCTTGTTTACTTGAGTATATTCTCCCAGAACTATGCATATTGCTGTTGTGTAATTTTCCAAATCCTGTCTAAAATAATCAAGCTTTTATACGTATCTTGGTCAGAGGAAGAGTCATAATTATTCAATGCATTCCAATTGTAGTAGCATATACGCATATACTTACATTTGTGATCTTTTCAAATTGGTTACGATCAATGACATATTGAGATGAGATCTCACAAAGTATTCAGGATTCATTTATACAAATCTTTTCAAAAAAAATTACTCACTATATTGAACTTACAAAGATATACAGTAGAACCTGGTTAGCCCGAACACTATTAAACAAATTCCGGATAATAGGGACAAATATTTCAACAAAATCATCCCTAAAATGATTTTTCAATTAATATTGCTCCGGCTATGAAGTAAAAATTTTGGAGGTCAGCTCGTGTTCGTATTTACGAGTTCTACTGTAAGTATAGATGCACTCACAGATATACAGATGAATTGCGTTTTAAGGGCAGAGATTGTCCGTTCAACGTACAATTGTTGGTTGCGTAACTTCGGATAGGCAGATTTCTGTAATAGAAACTTTGCAAGTTGAGAAATCTCCGCTTAATGAAAAGGTTTTGTTGGAATTTGTTAAAGGTTGAACCATATTTGGTTTGACCAACGATGGCCATCCAACTTTTCATAGGCTTACGACATTAATCTATCAAAAATTTGATAAAACACATGCTCGCGAATATGTAATTTTTTGTACTTATATTATTGAAGTTTTAGACCAAAATTGGATGAGAGATGAAGATATGTTTGTGCTTTGAGGAGTGCTCTCGATACTTTCTCCATGATGGTGTCGATTTCAAGCGTCCTCGCACATCCCTATGAACCTCCAGCACAGAGTAGTGGTTTAACCTCTGCTGGGTTTGCGAAGTCCGGAGATAGGTGTGTATCATGCCTAACATACTAAAAGACCTCTCAGCTTCACAAGTTGTCATAGGCAGTGACATATATATCACGCAAAGCATATTAAGATTTGGCAGCAACAAATTCAGGGACTTTTCTTCAGCAAAAGTCTGTCTCAGCGTTAAAATAGTCGCATCGTTACCCATAGCTTTGCATCGAACGAACACCTAATCAACTCTACTATAGACAGGTCGTTTTTGTAATACCGATCTGATAGAGCTTTTGAACTTGCCTCCATTACAAACATATACAAGGATGTGTATTTTTCTTTTATCTGATCCTCTGCTTTAGATTAGTACAACGTGTACGGTTAGCCTAGGGTGTGAGGTAGGTCAAGGGTAGTTCTTCAGTAACCTCTTTCCTTACAGCCTCATACAGTCTATTTGCATTTAAATGACCCTGTTCGTCAGCTATGAGGCTAAGAATGAGAGTGTTGATCCATTCCTTTATCTGTCAAACCTTCTTCCTTTCCTTGATGTAAGACATGTAAAGGTATAGTGGCCTGAAGAAGATTTTGGATAACTCTGAGGTACTAATAATTCTAAAAGGTCTCAAGGTTGCGTAGAGAGGAATCAGCTTTCTTTTTGTTGTTGGCAGTAGGGAATTGTTACTTATGTGTAATTAGATTTGGTGGAAATCTCTTTAATTTTAGGGAGCATTATTTTCTTTTAATTAGATAATTGGACTATAATGGACATAAGATTTCTTCCAAATATATATTCCAGGTTCTTTCTGGATATCTACAATATTACCCAGTTTTTATAGATATAACATAAACAGGTTTTTCGAGGATTGGATCAGCATTGTATATTGGTCATTAACTTTTGCGTTCCAGTTTGCCAAGTGACTGTTTGTGCTTTTGCTGTGAGAATTTGGGTATATACAATTATTAGCTATCTCGATTTTGGAAATGATTGTAATTGCTATCGTGTTATGAGTGAATTATGACAAACAAGTGCAATCCATAGTATCAGCTGAAATCAAGAACTAGGCAACTTTATCATTAGCATTTTTGAGTTCGAATCGATTATCAGAGTACTGTCATTATTTCGAATTTCATGGATTGACATAGGGTCGAATTGCGTGTGTCGGCGTTAGGTAGAATAAAATTGTATGCATTAGGTTAAATTTTGATGTTGTCGATATATCAAATTCTAAATTAGCTATGTTTTCGATAGGTCGAGTTCAATTTTAGCTATGTGTCGATAGATCAAATTTATGTTAGCTATGTATATCTCTTGTCTATGGCCATTTCATATTTCGGAGACGCTGAATGCTTGGACAAATTGTACAAAACCTACATAAACGTTTTAAAGCTAAAAAGATGCAACAACCCGAGATTTTTGCAAACTTGTCTAATAATTAATCCAAAAAGTCCATCCAAACACAAAATTAGCATGGAGTGCACATCCCCGCCCCTAGGTAGTTAATAACGAGTACAAATGAAAACTTCCATACCCATAAGGTGGTGAACTGAATCCCTAATCCCCACCCAACGCTACGAGTTTATACTTAATACAGCACAAGTCCTGTTATGTCCTCGTTTCTATAAATCCATTTTTTCTATATCGATTTATCGATAACATAGTTACTATAAATTCGATCTATCGATAACATGGCTGGAATAGAATTCGATCTATCAACAACAACAAATTTCGACCCTAATGCATACATATTTAATTCGATCTAATGCTAACACACGGAATTCGACCTAATGCCAGTACCATAATTCGAACTAACGACAGTTCAACAAATTCAAGCTAATGCAGGTACAAGGGTAACATTGAATACCCGATTCAGTAACCAACGTACGAAAGATAGCTTTTCAAAAGCTCTGCCTCAATTTAACTGGACTTCATTGAACTTGCAGCCAGCATATGAACAAAAATGTGAATTTTCTAAAATTCTTTATCAGATCTAACTAACCAGTATCTCCAAACCAGACAGGTCAGACGTCATGCATCTGATAAATCATCAGTTACTGATAATTTCCGCTAACTCATTATTCACCGTCAACGAGCCTTCATGTATCGTAACTTGAAGGAGTATTGTATCCTACGTACAAAGTGATCAGTACTGCTAATACCATCAGCTCGTCTTACTATCCTGAACAACCAAGCTCTTGGTGTAACTGTGACTCGCATGTTTAGTGGAAACATACCAAACCCTAACTGGTCATGGAAAATGTGGTGATCTGGAACCCTCCGCTAGATTGCCGAGTACCTCCAAACTCTCCCGTCGACACTGACACAGGTACAATGCTGCTTACTAGGATAAAGGTCACAAAGCTATAAGCCCTGTTAATATTCATGGTTGGATTCTCCGAGGCCAAGATTTCACTTTAGAGCACCAGGTATGTATTATCATCAATGCATACATGCAAGAGGGTTTCTTGCGATTAATTTGGAAATGCACCAATGTTATACCTATCCCTAAAAGTACCTCCTCGAACTATTGATAAGGATTTGAGGCCAATTTCATTTACTGCCGTACTGTCGAAACCATTAGAGCGAATCAGAGGAGGGACTTTGCTGCTATATGCCATCTATGCACTTGTTGATATGGTCCACACTTTGCTCCCGGCAGTGGAGAGGAAGCCTCACAGTGGAGTACCTTAAGGCTTTCGATCATGTGGACCACAAAGTATTTATCGCCAGATGTAAAAGCTCGACCTCCAATTTTATCATTCGATGCTTATGTGCCTTTTATCGAATTGATCCCAAAGGTTGAGGCTTGATCAGGATTAGTCTGCAAAGGCGTCGATCGCACAATTTATTGGGAGGGCAAAATATTTTATTAATACGAAATTATAGCTAAGAACTATTAAATAATTTCAATAATAGACAATACCATTTTGCATTATCATGCTTCTGAACAGAAAACCTTTCTTCTTGTTTCATTTTTCGTGATGAATTTATTCACCAATTTATCTATATCTAGTTGGTCTACTTCTCATGGTATGTAGATAGGATGAGGAGCGAATTGAGTCTTCTTTGAGTCATTGTACTCCTTAAATGTGATTTTAAACGACGCAATTGACTAAAAGATCTCTCTACAGTTGTTATAGAGGCTGGGCAGACAAGATAAAACTTTATTATTTTCACCACCATTGGTAATAAATGTTTCATTTGCTTGTATCAATCAATTTTATGATATTACAAACAGAAGCATTGTGGTTGTCATTCCTCTATGGTTCATTTTCTTAACATAGAAGTTCCGCTTCAAAGAGTCTTTGATCTAAATGATCATAATGTTTACACACAAGTTTAAAGTCATCTAAATTGATCGCAACTCCTTTCCAACTATCAACTATAATGTGTTCGATTTTTTCTAGTACTGATATTTATTTGTTCGTTATGGGACATCGTAAAGTATCACAAGCATGAGGAAGAACTTGATTGTATATTGGCTGATAGTATTCTTCTGGTGTATTGAAAATAGTTTTACTAGGGAGATCAAATCGAATTGGAGGACGTCTTTGATGTGGAAGTTTTGCAGATCCCGTTCCGTGTTCTATACAAAAATGTTGCACATTTGACCAGAGTAATTTAAATTTTTCTTCACACTCCATTGATTCTAAATAGAGATGGCATATTTAACCAATGAATTTCATTCTCAGACTGAAACATCTTTAGACTATAACTGTTTGCTTAACATATCTGTTATTTCAAATAGCTTGAGTGATAAGCATAGAGCAAAACATGTATCAAATTCTGTTAACCGCTTAATATAACCACTTCCTTTTGATTTAATCCTACTTTCACGGTTTGTATGTTTATCTCTTCCAATGCATCAAAATTACATCTAATTGTTGATAAAATCCAGAAAGCGCAGAATATTTTACGTGAATCGTGTAGGGCAAAGAGGTCTTATGTGAGTCTGCGACAGTCTAACTACAGTGCAATCTTATGTACAATAGCACATCGTTTTTGAGAGTTTCTAAGAAATATGATAAGATCATTTGCTAAATGTAGAAAGTCGTGCATTATAGGGACTGTTTTAACTATCTCTTGAACTGCGAGATTAACAAAGTGAATACGGCAGTGAGTTAGTATGGCGCTTGGAGCTATGTATGATATTCGGACGCCAACACCCGTTAATTGACCACTGAATGTTGATGCACCATCAAATGTTAATCCAAAACAGTTATGAAGGCTAATGTTCAGGCAAGAAGGGAATCATTTATTGCGAGATATCCTGATTGGGCATCGCATTTTTCAAGAGCATAAAAACCGAAAACATTTTCTTTTGTAGATAAGTCGCTGTTCACAAAACGCAGACAAATGCTTAGTTGTTCTATTTAAGATATATCTGAAGTTTCACCTGCAATTAAACCGTATACTTCACAATTGGGAACTTCTGCGAATGACAGAACAATATCATGTGCCATTATCTCCAGTATTTCCTCTTGAATTCAATTTATGTCCAAGTTATTTTTTTGAAGCCATGTCTGCAAATCTTTGGAATCCGAAGTTCGTAAAGTAAGAGCTGCTTGAAATTCGACTCAAAGTCAACATGTCCATGTGCAGGTAGTCCTTGACGTGCTAAGTATCATAAACTGGTAAATATCCGTTTAAGAGACTCTCTTGCAGTTTCTATCTTTTAATTGTTGATTAGAAATTTTATCAATAATACTTTCAGGGGATTTCATGTTTGTATATTTCACCATATATGAACGATGAGTTAGAGATGTTTCTTGAGTCTTGAATTTTTCTAAAGCTTTTTTCCAATTCTTAAAGCCTTTAGAAATACATGCTTCTTCGCTTTTGCTGCTACGAATTGAATCAATTGAGGATGCTTGTCTGCAAGTATGACAAAAGGCTGCATTTAGATGAACATCCCATTCTAACCATGGGTACTGTATTTCCCTGAATAAGCGCCCCGGCGCTTATTTTTTTCGTGCACATGAAACTCCAGGCCCTTATTTTGAGGAAGATGATAGAAATTAGTTTTCCCTAATTAAATAGGTAGTATCTAATAATACATTGATGAAGTTAGTACTATATAAAAGCTACGTAACAATGTAGTGCATTTATAAGGATCATCCTGGACCTCCTCACACAAATTTTCGTCATCTAGGATAACAATTTGATTTAGTTCATCTTGTTCAAAGTCTAGTTCGTGCGGGTTTTCAGACTTGTCATCCATACCGTTGTTTATGGTCAGTTCTTCTAATTTCTGAACTAGCTCATCACGCTTGCTGAAAAGTATCC